>OX579648.1:19252843-19439402 GCA_951230895.1 Carpatolechia fugitivella
ACAATAAATCTGATGAAATTTGAAACATTTCCATCAGTTAGTGTGGTGAGTGCAACATGGACATTAAACATGACCTTCGTTTTGTCCATATTAATTTTAAGACCCACTTATTGAGAAACTCTATTGAGATCACTGAGCATTTTTCCAAGATCTTCAAGCGATTCAGCCATGACTTGGAGGTATTAACGCCCAAACTATAAAAAACGTACTTCTATTCAAGTGAGCCGCGTGAGTGCTCACGCACACATAGAGCAGACCAATAGGAACAAGCCTAACGTAAGCGCAAGTCTATCTGTGCTGCAAGGTCGCCGGTCACGGACGTCGCTATTGTAAAAACTGCTCCGTCAAAATCGCAAGTTTTTTGACACTTTTTAACCGACTTCAAAAAAGGAGGAGGTTCTCAATTCGTCTGTATTTTTTTTTTATGTATGTTATTAGATATCTCCGCCAATTGTTAACCGATTTGAATAATTCTTTTTTCATTCGATGGGCTTTAATCTCGAGGTGGTCCCATTTTAATTTCGTTAAGATCTGATGGTGGAACATGAGGTAAAACTTGGAAATTCCTCAACGGAATGTAGCATTCGCGTCGTTATTCGTCTATTCTTTTAGTCATATCTCAGTCAGTTTTCAACCGATTTTGATGGTTCTTTTTTCATTCGATAGAACGTGCTTTAGGGATAGATCCATACCAATTTTGTTAAAATCTGATGATGGAATAAGATATAAAAGCGGAAACTCCTCAACCAGTGATAGCAACATGCATCGCGCGCGATACCGTTTGTGGTGGAATGTTGCTAGGCAACGAAATAAATTTGTTTTGTCAGTTTGCTGAAAATCTACGTTTCATATAAAATTATATTATTCGATTTTATCACATTTAAATATATATTATATCACATTTAAAATTATATCCATATAAAATTATATTATTCGATTTTATCACATTTTTTGGCGACCGTGACAGGACAAGAACCTGCAATCTTCGGATATTGTATTGGATATCACAAATAATTTAGCTTCTATGGCCGAGTGGTCGAGTTTTTTACTCTCTTTACGGAGGTTTCGGGTTCGAACCCCGGTGAAGACACTCTTAAACGAAAATGTCCTTGTGAGACTTTTTTCAGTTTAGTTGGGACATTGCTGCCTGAATCACCTGATTGTCTGAAAAGAAAGATGATTCCGTGATTCGGAAGGCACGTTAAGCCGTGTGTCTCGGCTCTAATATCTACAGAAGGCGTCGTTACTCGTGCTAAGTCAGTGGGTTTTGACAAGGGCCCGGTACTATATTAACTGTGTGACCAGGGTATGTGAGGTTGGTTGTCGACCTTACAATCCACAATATGAAGAAAAAGAAGAAGCCAGCCTACGTTCACTATCTGTATGTAATCAGCTAACGACAGACTTTCAAGATACCATCTCAAACCTGAAACTCCTTACGAATAGCCCAAGTATCGGGGTAAACTATAAGCTTATTAAGAGGGAAGAATAGTACGTGCTCGTCCATACAAAAAGAGAAAACGTTTTTCCACTTCTAAATATTTTCCAATCTCCATGATTTTTAGTATGTTATTGACACAGTGAATGACTAGGTTTATAGCTTTTTCTTTTTACAAAATTCGCTATAGATTCAAACTTATATAGTTACCTCAAGTAACGTAATTTTTATGATTAAAACTGTGTCGAATTAAGCCGTTTGTTGAACAAAAACAATGGATTTTTTAAAAAAACCAAACCTATGAACCTAGAATATATTGTGCTGAAATGATCGACATCAAAATAAAAGTGATTTGTTGAAATTTAGTTATTGGAAACCGTTTTCTCCCGAAATGGGAATTTCTTCAAGAAAAGTACCTATTGTCAGTCGCGAGCTGCAACGCTCTCGCTCTCTCTCTCCCGGGGGCATGAGCGCACGAGCGATAGCAAATGTTTTCCTAAATACCTATTTCGTTAGGATCGCGAAGGTAGTATTCTTTCCTCTTAGCATTGTCAGTTTAGTGGCCAGCTGGACTACTAAATGACCTCTTACTTCGTAGCCTCTTACCCAGTTTAACTTATGTTATTTTCGAAACAATCATTATAATAAAAAACTAAACGCACTTGCAAAGCACGAAAGACGCAGTCTAAACTAAGCAAATACCAAAAATCTTTGTACTGAAACTGTTAAATAACAGCTTTAGATAATGAAGAAAAATAATAGGAAATGTGTCGAGGTTAGGATTAATTACTTACATAAAATGTATTGAATGAAACACTGAAAATCATAAAATAAAAATAATTTTAACAAAAAAATAGAAACCTCCTTCAAATTACCTAATATGGTTATCTCCACTAAAAAGTAACAAATAAAATAACATTCCAGATGGAACATGAAAAAAAATATTGCCAATATCCACAATTAAGTAGATAGGTAGTGTATTAAGTAAATATTTAGAATTTTGTACTTCCTTTTGGAGTCGGTGCCAGCCACGATTAGTCGACGATTAGTAGTGGGCAACTGTTTTAAGTCGTCGTCGTCGTTAAGTCAGTACATATTTCTATATGACTATCAATAAAATTCTTTGATAGTCTATGATATAATGTTTTATTGTGCTGCGTGGGATACAATGCCGCACCCGACTAAACGCAGGGAAAACGACAGGAGCGGCTACCAAGAAAGTCCGGGTAGGTTTCATTCGATAAATTAATACTCGTAGTTTCGTCGTCTACAATTTTTGGCTGGCACCTACACCAAAAGGAAGTACAAAATTCTAAATATTTACTTAATACACTACCTATCTACTTAATTGTGGATATTGGCAATATGTTTTTTCATGTTCCATCTGGAATGTTATTTTATTTGTTACTTTTTAGTGGAGATAACCATATAAGGTAATTTGAAGGAGGTTTCTATTTTTTTGTTAAAATTATTTTTATATTGAGTATATTTTTTTATAGATTAATAATATGTAACAATTTAATAGAGTAATAAAATAACTTATAATAATAATAATAATAATTGTCAAATTCCCCTTAAAGGTGAACTGAAGAAGTTTCCTTCTACTGAAGTGTACTTCTACTGATTTAAAAAATGAGAGACCTCAATACTATTGTATTATATTATATAAAATTATTATTTTTATTATAATATCCTTAAAGAAATTCATGCCTGGTTTACATCTAACAACCTGGTGCTGAATGCAAAAAAGACTAAATGTGTTAAATTTATAAATGATATCGCGTATCAATTCTTTTAAGCCTGAAAATACGGGGAAATCTATTTTATAAGCTAGATCGATTTATTGCCCCCGAAACTAAATTGCGAAATGGTTGCAGCCGTACGTTTCCGAGATCCTTATTATTCTTATCTTGCTCGTTTAAAGTATAAGAGTGGTGCTACTATGTCTAGCCGCGTGTTCTTTCTTCTGAACGTATGAAGTAAGTAGAGTTTATCGAAATGCGTAGGTGTCTTAAAAAATAAATAAACGAGCTAAGCTCGGTCAACCAGGTACAATTACTGTTATAAGAATAAGTCACACTGTCGTCGGCTCCGTGGCCTGGTTAGTAGTGCACTTGTATACAAATTGCAGGGTCACATCACAAGGTATTTTGTGGCATCTCATTCACGGCCTCCCATCACGGATCCTAAACTAATTAGACAGCTGACATACATACATAAATAGAAAAAACGTATAAAATGAACAACATCCAGACAGACTAGACACACAGCAAACACAAGTGCTCGTCATACGAATGTTATTTTTTTTCTAATGGACCAAATTTTCCACCAAAGTGCTACGGACTTCTCATACGAATGTTTCCCCTGGGCGGGATTTTAACCCATGACCCTGAGTTTCGTAGGTAGGTATACTACCAACTACGTTACTGACTGAGCCTATGTAGAACGATTCTATGTGAAATCAATTAATTTGCAATAAATAGACATAGGTACTACTAAGTTGAATTAGGCATTTTTGGTCACCTTTGTTGAAGGTTAGGTTTGGGTCTCCCAGTTAGACATTTAAGAATTTCATATCCACACAAATCTAATGGTAATTTTTCCCCAAAATGAATTCGTGTTGGTAAAGTTTCCAGGAAAAATAATTACAATAGGGCAGCCCTTCTTCCAGAGTTTCTTATAATGTGGGGGCAGATTACTGGCATCGCTCCAGCAGGTCTACATACACAATAATATCTTCTTCTTTTTATTTTATGGGTTGTAAGGTCAAAGACCGTCCATATTTTAGCTATCATCAACAGCTCATATACGTTTCCACTGAGAGGCTCGAGCCTACCCTGAATTAGGGTCATTAGGCCTTAGTCAACCACGCGGGCCCAGTGCGGGTTGGTTGACTTCACAAAAACCTTTGAATTTCTTCGCAGGAGTGTGCAGGTTTCATCATGATGTTTTCCTTCACCGTAAGAGCGTCGAAAAACTTACATATGAATTCTAAATTCGCAAACACATTAGTACGTGGTGGGGATTGAACCCGCGTCTCCCGGACGGGAAGCAGCGGCCCCAGCGACTAAACCACTGGCGCTCATTTTAGCTATCATTCGTTTAAAATATTAGCTGATTGGGGTTACGACATTGCAGACTAAATGACCGTGCTTCGTATGACATATTAAGCCATGGGAAACCAATACAAGAGCCTGACCATAGTCAGGTTAAGGCCATAGCCTTTGGCGGCTCTATAACACTGACACCAGGATTTGTGAGGTCGGTTGTCGACCTTACAACCTACACGTTGAAGAAAAAGGAGAAAACTGAAATAAGCAGGCGTTTTGCTTGATGCATTTGTAAACAACAAAAACATTAATTTAGTAAAAATTAACAATATTTTAACCGCATTTAGCCAGAACCTCCGCAGATTAATTGAAATAACTACTTTATTTGCTTTTACTGACTGCAGTAAGAACATTTTTTAATCCTACAATTTCTTGAGTTTTCGCTCTTAGTAGAGAATGAATGAATGAATGAATGAAAATGTAGAGACTAACCGAAGCGATTTTGTTTAACATCTCCCTTTGGGGGGATTTCTTAAATAATTCCCGGAGTTTTTGCAAACATCGTAACGAGATAAGACCACGGTGATTACCTGTACAAGCTTATTGTTTCTTTCCCTTTGTCGGTTCTGGCGTTTTTATTATCTTTGATGTAATTAAAGAAAGGTGGATTACTTTTAATTTAATACAGTTTTGTTATATTTCATTTGTTAGGTGCTATAGTAACTGGTCGTGCTGTGGATCAGATAACTGTGGGTTATAGCTGTCAGATTTTGATTAAATGATTGTTTTAATAGTAGCTTAAGGGTCGGGCCACATTTATCGACGGCGATCGACGGGCATCGAAAACGTGGCGAACAGTCGATCGCCGTCGATCAGTGTGGCCCGACCTTAAGTTTATGCAACCTAATATAAGCTTTCAGCTCTATCTCCAGGCCGTTATAAAAAAAAATTGGGGACATCTCACACATACTTAATAATTATAAATAACTTATTATTATTGCCGTGTGGTAACGGCAGAGTAGAATACATTTGTCACCAACCCCTACTCTTCCCGTCGGTGTCGTAAGAGGCGACTTAGGGACTACACATTGAACAGGGAACGGGCAGCAGCGCTCTCTGATACAGTAACCTTTTAATCTGCGATCTCCAACCCGCCTGCCAAGCGTGGAGATTATGGCAAAACCAAACACTTAAGTAGAGGAGGCTCATAGGCCAGCAGTAACGAAATAAATAATGAATTTGTATTGCTTAAAAACTAGTGCATGATTTATCTTAATACGTCGCCTAGAAGCGTAGTCATCATCCATTTTTTACTGAAAAGTTCATCCCGGCGGCGGTTGATATCTATTTATTTGGATTTTGTTTAAATAGAAATAATCGTATAGCAGTAGGTGCTATTTCTGCACACCCGCCTATTCATTCTTTTGTTTTTTATTTTCGCCCAATGGTTGCCTGGAAGAAATCGCTTAAAGCGATAAGGCCGTCAATTGACTTCTCCTGTAATGTTATTATGTGTTTGTATGAGTATTTTTTTATGTGCAATAAAGAATATTTGATTTGAATTGAGATTTGTATCCGAAAGTTTTGACTACGATCCCGCCAGCGAAGTTACTACAGAACAATCAATCAATTAATCAACCTATTGCAGTCCACTGCTGGACGTGTGCCTCCCCTCGGGTAGGCCAAGGCAAACGATCACCCGCTTTCTTCATCCAGCCACCACCAGCGACCTTCCTCAGGTCATCAGTCCACCTGGCAGGGGGGCGTCCCACAATACGACAGAACGCTATGTATCAAAATAATTATTGACTGTGAATAACGCTCGTCATAAACAGCCCATATTCGTCCCCATATTCGTCCCTAATTCAGAGTAGGCTCTAGCCTACTCTGAATTAGGGAACAACCCTCGTATTAACAAGTAAAATATGTGATAAATAAGAGGGTATAATATTATATTTATTTATTTATTTATTTATTTAATGCTAATATACACATGAAGTCTTAAAAACTAAGTGTCATGTACATATACCCTGTAAGGGTGCAGCAAATATGGATAACAGTCTTATCTTATTATTTTTACTAATAATTTCTTAATATTATTAATTATACTTACTTATATTTAAGTATTTACTTACTTATTTACACATTTATTTATCTTACCTCTAAATCAAATATGTTTTTTTATATATTAAATAAATTAATATAACATTTATTATGTATGGGCTATTATGTTTTTATCTGTCATGAACTCTTCTATATTATAGTAGGATTTATTTAATAATATATGTTTAAGTTTGTTTTTAAAAATTTTATCATCTTCTATTTTTAGGCTGTCTGGTATTTTGTTATAAATTTGTATGCATCTGTATAGTGGACTATTTCGGAACATTTCCAACCTAGGAGTAGGGAGGACTAATTTATTTTTGCGGCGGCCGCTTTTTACAAACTCAAAGAGATCCGTATGCTGTCTAACAAACATAGCGGTCTCTAGTATGTAAATGCTCGGTAAGGTCAAGATTTTATTATTTTTAAAATGAGTCCTGCAGGAAGCTCTAGGTTTTATATTATTTACAATACGTAAACATTTTTTTTGTAAAATGAATAAGTCATTTGCATCCGTGCTATGTCCCCACAGCATTACACCATAGCGGAGCCAAGCATAAGCGTATGCGTAGTAGGCAGATAGAGCGCATTCGCGATTGGTATTTAATTTTATTACAGTTAGAGCGTATATGAACTGTGAGAGTTTAGCTTTAATTTTTTCTATGTGATTTTTCCAATTTAGGTGTGTGTCTATTGTAATTCCTAATAGTGTAAAATTATTAGTTTCATCTATTTTAAGGTTATTAGATATATTTGTGAGGTCCAATTGTTGTTTTTGGTATGGTTTGAATTGAATTATTTTGGTTTTGTTGTCATTAATATCTAAATTATGGTCTTTTAGCCATTGTTTAGTATCGTTATATGTGTCTGTAATTTGATTAGTGCTGTTATGGTCTATTTTTTCACATTTAAATAGAAGAGAGACATCATCTGCAAATAGTACACAAAGTGGATTTGAAATATTGGGCAGGTCGTTTATATAGATAAGAAACAAAATACATCCTATAACGCTTCCTTGAGGGATAGAACAGTTGGTCTCTTCAACATCAGATAATATACTTTTTAGCTCACCAGTGTCCTCATCAAGATGATCTATCTGGACACATTGTTTTCGATCACGAAGGTATGATTGAATCCATTTATAAGCGTTGGATCTTATGCCTAAATCATATAGTTTACTAAGTAAGATTGTGTGTGAGACTCTATCGTATGCTTTCGACATATCAAGTAGTACACCTACCGCATAATATTTATCTTTAATATATGTAAGTATTTCTTGTATATATGTATAAACAGCATGGGTAGTGGATCGTTTTTTTCTAAAGCCGTATTGGTTGTTATTCAACAGATTATATTTTTCTAAAAAGTTGTAAATTCGGTTGGTCATAGTCTTTTCAAATAATTTTGATAGCGTAGGGAGGAGTGCGATAGGCCTATATTGACCTGGGTCGTCAGATATACGGCATTTTTTTAAAATAGGTTTAATCTTGGCTATCTTGAGTATTTCGGGGAATGTGCCTTCTTCAAATGATTGGTTGATTAAATATGTGAGTGGAGGGGTCAGTTCTTCTATACAAATTTTAATAAGTGTTAAAGGTATATCATCTATACCGCAGCTCATTTTATTAGGAGATTTGCGTATAAGATTGTGTATTTCTCGCTCTGATACTGGTTCTAGAAACAAAGAGTTCACGGAAGGTGTTTTAACTTTACAATTTTGAGGTAGATGTGCATTATTTCCGTTTGGCCGAGTTGAAGTTGGATTTCCCACTGAGACAAAGAATTTGTTAAAAATATTAGCTACTGATTTAGGACGTTGTATGATTTGGTTATTAAATCTGACATTTATATTTCGATGTAGTTTATTTTTTGACTTGGATGTTATTCTGTTAGTAATTCTCCACATTGTTTTTGTTTTGTTTTCAGAAACCTTCATTTCTTTAGTATAAGCAAGTTTTTTAGCTAATTTTACACTTCGTTTCAGTGTCTTTGAGTATACTTTATAATATTTCTTTAAAGTTTTGTCATTTGTCTGAGTTATTAGTATTTTTAAAAGTCTTTTATTTTTACATGAAGTTTTTAGGCCATTAGTTAACCAATTTAATTTTTGTTTAGGACTAAGTTTTATTCGTTTCTTTGGAATAGTACTGTCCAATATTTGTTTGATTTTTTCATTAAATAAATTATAATTTGAATTTATATCATTAAATGAAGATATTACTTCGCACCAATTTATTTTCCTGAGTTCTGTTTTAAATGACATCATGTTTTTTTTGCTAAAAAATTCTTTTGTTAGTGTAAATTGGTTTAGGTTGTGTTTGAGTACTACATATTTTAAAGCTATATGAAACAGATCTATGATCGGAAATGCCTAGGTCCTCAACATCTATGTGATAATCTTTGTTATTTGTAAATATCAAATCTATACAACTCTGACTATTTTTTATGAACCTAACTACATCGTATCTCTTATTTAAAATTCCTACTAAACCACTTCACGCCTAGTTCAAATTACCACAACATCACATGAAACACTACACAAAAATATGAACAACTAAATAACTAAAACTTTCAACTCGACAATAACAACACAAAATATAAAAACGCTGGATTTAAATTACTCGTAGCCAGACCGATAAGTATTAAAACAATAAATTGAAAAACGAAATAAAAGTCGTAAATTCGTGAATTCGGTGGAAATGTTGCCGCTGATACAGGGTGTGAGCCCTCGGGCGATCCGGCTGAACTAGCGACGGTCGCGTCGGCTGAAACTGAACAATCCAGGACGGGACATGCTGTATACAGGGGTAGAATACAGCTTTGTGCGCCAAGAAACTAAAACATTTCATAGTAGCCTTCCGCCCGCGGCTACGCTCATGATAGATTTTTCCCGTGGGATCAAGTACTTTTTTTTTTCATTATGTTTGGCAACAGGTAAACATCTTAAAAGTAGAACGATAATATTTACTAGTAATAATTTCGAGATGTAGGGTAGGGTAGTAGACAATGAACCATAAAAAGTTTGAACCTGTGTAACTTTATAATTACTTGCTCGAAGTTTATAATTTTTAGTGCATTGCGTAGGATATTTATTTAATAATTAACTGTGTTTAATCAAATTTTCATATATTGATTGGAATTTAAGTAATTATCCTTTTCTTTTATAGTGAGCTTTGGTTCACTGTGCACTGCCTAGGCGGGTACAATGAACATGGGGGGTAGGATACATTGAACCGTGTAGTTTACAATGAACCACCAGAAATAATCTTAAAGAATTGGCGGATGTTAAATAAAGTACGGCAATTAAAACTACTCGAAACGTTAACTTATTTAATAAAGAACAATGTGTTACGAAATAATCACAATATCTTTGCTTATAATATAATGAGTTCAAATACAATCAGTCATCTAAAATTGCACGTAATTCTTAAAAAAAAGAAGTTCAATAACAATCAAATACGATAAAACCAAAACTTCAAACTCTTTTTCCTGCTGTAAATCAATGAACTTCTGAAAACCAAAATGTCAAATAACAAAAAATTATATTTTTTACAATTTAAAGAAGCTGCTATCTTACCTAGAAAAAAAAATTAAAAATTACCCAAAAACAAAAAATTAAGGTATTGGGTATTTATTCCCAATTAGAAATAATTATGTCAATCTACTCTTATACATTATCTTTGCGAAACCAAAATTCACACATTCCGATTATGTGTAGAGTACTATTTAATAACTTGTAGTGTACAATGAACCTGGTTCATTGTTGACTTCTTCAAAATGGTTCATAGTAGCCGAAACCCGTTTTTTTCATTTGGAGGCTATATAGCACACGTGTTATACAAGAAATGTAAATAATAATATTTTTAAAACTAGCCTAATAGAGGACAATAACGAAGCAAAATATGAAAAACATGATAAAAATACTCAAAATGAAGTAAAACAAAATAGTACTACTCAATTTTTATAAATTTTTGTCCGCAAAAACATCAAAATCACCCGCTGCTCGCAAGTACTTGACGGCAGGGTGCCGGGGACTGGGGAGGGGGCAGCGGGGGCGACGCAGGCTTAATCAAACTGATCTGCGCGGTTAAGGAACGTTGCGTTCTTGGGATACGTATGGTGGTTCATTGTTTCCGATTGGTTCACTGTCTACTACCCGACCCTAGACCCAATTACATGCAAACATAGCATGCACACAGTGTTTTATCAATTCAATGATTCATTCATTTAACAATTATAATT
This sequence comes from Carpatolechia fugitivella, assembly GCA_951230895.1. Taxonomy (NCBI): domain Eukaryota; kingdom Metazoa; phylum Arthropoda; class Insecta; order Lepidoptera; family Gelechiidae; genus Carpatolechia; species Carpatolechia fugitivella. Next base: position 19,263,677 of record OX579648.1, read on the forward strand.
TAACCAATAAGAAAGTCTAATTTAAACTTAATTTAAACTTAATGTGAGTTGGAATCCATATTATTCAAAGTAATAAGAGTAATTTTGAATTTACTGAGTGACGTGTTGAAGATATCAATAGGTGAAGATAGAAAAATGTTGTTGTAATCGCGACAAATTCTAGGTAGCAGGCTGTTGCGTCCCAAATTGGTTCTATAACTCTTAACATGCAAAGGTCTGTAGTTAATTAACCTAGCATTAACTCTTTTCAGTAAACAGTATCCTTTGCGTTAATTCCAGGTCTTCTTCTTCATCGTGTGGGTTGTAAGGTCGACAACCGACCTCATAAACCCTAGTGCCAGTGTTATAGAGCCGCCAAAGGCCACTGACATGGCTTGTGTAACGACTAGATAGTAGCCGGGACCAACGGCTTAACGTGTCTTCCGAAGCACGGAATCATCCTTCTTTACGGACAATCAGGTGATTCAGCCTGCAAGTCCTAACCAAACTGGGGAAAATTTCACAAAGAGATTTTTGCTCGACAGTGTCCCCACCGGGAATCGAACCCGGTTTTTTTTTTTTTTTTGACGATGACCATTAGGCTTGTGTCGCAAAATCGACGTATCAAGCGTAACCGGACTTTTGGGGGAGCGGAAGGCTCTTACCCCTAATCGAACCCGGAACCTTCGTAATGAGCGACGGAATCTCGACCACTCGGCCACGGAGGATCTTAATGTTCCAGGTTATAAACGATCAGTGTCACGAATTTGATCCAAATCCGCTAAGCCGCGTTACAAAATGTAACGCGGTTGGTTACATAAGCAATTTTTCCAGGTAAATTTTACGCAGAAAACTACTATAATTTACTGATACACAAGCAAATATGTATGCATGTTTCAATCAATCAGCCTATTGCAGTCCACTGCTGGACGTAGGCCTCCCCAAGGGCACGCCAAAGCGCACGATCACCCGCTTTCCTCACTACCACTCATGCATGTTTAGTAGGTACTTATTTACTTAGGGAAGTACCTCTACATACCTACCTACCCTAAACTAGGGGGACAATTCTGAAACCATTCTCTCTACATCTTAATACCAACGCACAAGTACTTACAGACGGTATAAAACAGACCCACACCTGTCTACATAATGGGCACATTATTTGGTTTTGAATACAAAAAATTACATCATTCATCAACACCTCATATATATGTCGTGGCCATATCGTAGAATTGATCACATCATGAAATTTTCGATCATTTCATGAAATGGTCACATTTCATGAAATTTTCACTGTCCATTGGCCACATCATGATGTGCCTTGGCCAGATCAATGATAAGAAATCGTTTGACGATATGTTCAACTAAAACGCAGCTACTTCATGAAATGGTAAAGAATCTTTGATCATATCGTAAAATTATTACATTTATTGCCGATAGAGGCGCTGGAAGCACTTTGTTTATGTACCAACATGGCGGCTGCGTTATTCTCCCAGTGAAAAAGTGAATTATTCGTTATTAAAATGAGGAAGAAAAAAAGAGTTATGATGAAAAAGTACTCTGAAAATGTCTGTCGGACTTAGAGAACAGTAAGTACCAAACATAATTTAGATTCTTTTTAAATATTTCATGGACGCCCTATTTTCACGATATGGCCAATCGTGGACGACAAAATCGTGAAATGCACACGATTTAATAATCTGGTCAAATTTAGTTGGCCACATTATGAAATGCGACCATTTCATGAAATGATCGAAAATTTCATGATGCGGTCAATTCTACGATATGGCCACGACATATATACGTCCCCACCAAGGGATTCTAGCCTACCCTGAATTAGAGCGATAGGCCTTAGTCGACCACGCTGGCCCAGTGCGGGTTGGTCGACTTCACACACATCCTTTGAATTTCTTCGCAGGAGTTTCATCACAAAAAAATTTACACCATTAAATTTAAATAATAAATACCTACGCCTGATTATATTTAAATTAAAGTCTATCAAGACTGAGTCGCACTCAAAATACTATAGCCGTGATGTTCATCTTTTTCTATTTGCAGTTGTTTTTATTGAAAGGACGAATGCACTTTTTGCATTGAATTGTTGTACTTTACAGACTTTTTAGTCTTCCGCTCAAAGCGCTCGGCTTTTGATCCGGATTTTAAGATCGAATTCTAGTGATAACAAAATCACTGCCGGTTAACAAAAACATTGCAGGCTAAATCAAGTGATTATCAGAAAAGTAATATTAAGTAGATTATAAGTAGAAAACCTGGTACACTGGTAGTGAACGTGCCATCCATGATAGCTTTGACGTCGAAAAATGATTTGTAAAAATCTTAATTCGAATAAAAAATTTTGACTTTGAACCATCTTACACACGTAATTATTATATTTTCACCAGAGCTACCAAATTGGCGCGTGAGCACCGAGAGCGGTGCCAGAACGTCCCAAAAGGGACGATTTTCGTCCTTTTAGACGCCGCATCGTCCCTTTGATGTCCGTTCTCAAATTCCGTCCCTTTTCCGTCCCTTTACAAATAGCCAGCCACAATAACTTTTTTTAAAAAATAATGCGTGAAACGAAACGGACGACGACGCGTGAATGCGACAACTTCTGACCCGAAAAAAAAAGCGCGGGAAACGTTGTTCTTGGCGGACGAAAAATTTTTTGGCTTGTGAATATTTATTAATTATTTTGGTTTCCGGAAGGATTTTTAGTTATTTAATCTATAAATTTGTATTATAATTGTGATTAGTTTTAGTTTTTGTATATATTTTGTAATATTTTAGTGTAAATATCTCAACTCACCATTGGTAAGTTTTTACCTCGTTTCTTTCTATGATGATGCCTCCGGGTGATCCCGGAGGGACGGATCCTGGTGGGACAAACTTTTTAACCCCCCAAAGCAAGGGTTCATCCGTTGGTTATAATGTAACAATAGATAATGAGTACAAAAATGATAAGATGGAAACTGATGGTTCAGCTACGGATTGTTCATCAAATGAAGTTGCATCAAAACCGAATTATCGTAAACGCGTTTCTTCACGACTCGTCTGCAAAACATGCAACAAAAAACGTAGTAGAACTCGCAAAGGTAAGGAATTACATGAGAGTGACTGTCGATGCCTTGAAGAAGTCTTTCAAGGTTCATCGGAAGCGAATAATGTATGTTTTACTCACCCTAGGCCGAAGCATGATAATGAAAGTGTCACAAATATAACAAATGATGAAACTCGAACAAAAAAAATGCCACAACAGCCCTCACCTGCTAGACTGACTTATCAGCCTTCTGACTCTTCGCCATTTATCGTACATGTGCAAAGGGTTCAACAAACTTCTAACGATGGCATTACTCTTCACCCTATATCTTTTGGAAAATTTCTCAAAAATAATAAATTCAATAATATTATAAATGGCAGTTTGAAGCGGATCGGGAGAAACAAAGTCTCATTAGCTTTCTCACATTACCAAGATGCAAACGATTTCATTAACAGCCCATTGCTAGAAGCAGGCAATTATAAAAGCTTTATTCCATCTTTCAATGTGACCCGTATGGGTATTGTACGTGGCGTCCCGGCCGATTGGTCAGAGGATGAAATTAAAGAAAACATTGGTGTCCCAATTGGCTGTGGCCCCATATTGAAAGTAAGACGTCTGAAAAAGAAGGTAATTAATAATGACATTTCTGAACTCAAATCTACCGAATCAGTGGTGATCACATTTGATGGACAGGTTTTACCTAAACGCGTATTTCTTTGTTATACTGCCTTATCCGTAGATTTGTACATATTTCCTACAATCCAATGCTACAGGTGCTGTAGGTTTGGTCACGTTAAAGATCTGTGTAGAGCCAAAAATCCAAGATGTTTTAAGTGCGGTCAAGACACACATGAAGGAATAAATTGCTCTGTAAATGAAGAGGATTCATGTTGCTGCTTATGCAAAGGTTATCATTTTGCTAATAGTAAAAGATGTCTTGAATATGAAAGGCAGAAAGCTATTAAAGAGACGATGGCTAAAAGCTGCCTTTCATATCAAGATGCCTCTAAACAACATGCACCGGTAAAGATGTCTTATGCAGATGCATTGTTGACTAATTCTGCTACAAATTCCTTTTCAAAAACCCCACAGAACGTTTCTAACGAAAAACAATATACAAACATGTCATATAAAAAAACAGTTTTTTCAAAACCCCGTTCCCCTCATATTAGTACCTCTAAAGGTTATGACGTGGCCGCTCATAATGCGTTAATCAAAGATAATAATATGCCTACTCCTGCTGATGGATGCGCATTAAATTTTAAAATTGACAATAACGAAACATTCAATTCTTCCGTAAAGGAACTTATTATTGCCCTCATCAGCATTTTAAATTTAAATATAACCTCACCGTCCAACGCTGCTACTAATTCTGAATCAATTGCTAAATTAATTAATATTAATAATGGACAGTCTGTCCAACGCCCTACAGTGGAACTGTAGAAGTTTAATTTCTAAAAAATCTGACATATATTTTTTATTAAATAAATATAAACCTTTTATTTTCGCTCTTCAAGAAACTTGGTTAAAACCTATATCAAGTAGTAAGTTTCCTGGCTATGCATGTGTCAGGGAGGATCGTTTTGATGGCTATGGTGGTGTTGCTTTACTAATAAAGCACCCTACTCCTTTTAGTATTTACCCTATCCCTTCACACAACGATGACTTGTCCATAATTGCTGCTATTGTCCATAATATTTGTTTTGTATCTATATATGTGGCTCATCCTACTGTTGCAATTTTTAATGAAATTGATAATATTTTTTCATCACTCCCTAGACCATATGTGATATTAGGAGATTTTAATGCCCAACATCAGTCATGGGGTAGTTCAACCTCAAACCATTATGGATCTTTAGTTTTAGATTTATTGGATATTCATAATATTTGTGTTCTTAATGATGGCTCTCCGACTCGTCGTACTCGTCCCAATGAAGGTTTTAGTGTTCCTGACCTTAGTTTATGTACTCCTAGTCAAGCGTCTACAGTAACTTGGCAAACTTTGCCAACAACTTTTGGAAGTGATCATCACCCGATTCTGATTAAATTTCCCTTTTCCCCTAGCTATGTACAGAAACGACCTCCTAGACTTAAATATAATTTAAACAAACCTGACTGGGCTACGTTTAATAGAAGTTTAGAGCGTAGAATTTTATCCCTTCCTAATGTCAATCAAGGAAGTGAACCTATGTGTGCTTCTTTGTTAGCTAAAGCCTTAATTGAAACTGCTGACGAAGTTTTTCCGTTGAAGGGTGGAGGAAGCAACTGTATCCCATCTCCACCTTGGTGGGATAAAGATTGCACTGAAGCTGTTAAAAGTAGAAAAGTATTAGAATTAATTTATAATGAATGTGGTTCTGAGGAAAATTTTATTAAACTTTCTGAGGCTATTACGAACACCAGCAAACTTTTCAAAAAGAAAAAATTTGACAGTTGGAGGACCTTTTGTCTGTCTTTATCACCTAACGTTAATTCTTCTGAAGTGTGGCGAAACATAAGAAGATTTAGATCCGCGTTTAAGGAGTCTTCACCTCGTCTAATCCCTTCATCTTTGGCTGACAGATTCCTAAATAATTTAGCACCACCTTCAGTACCAGAAGATATATTATTAGATAGTACTATTCCTCTCATAATATTAGATGACCCTCAGGATCTCAATAGACCCTTTTCTTTAGCTGAATTAAAGGGCGTCTTAGCTAAAGTCAAAGATTCTGCTCCTGGGTTAGATGGGATCCCTTATTCTTTTCTTTCTCACCTTAGTGATGATTCTCTTTCTTATTTTCTCCAAGTTATTAATTCCATTTTAGTATCAGGCAATATTCCTTCGTCTTGGAAATCCCAAGAAGTAATCCCAATTTTGAAACCCCAAAAAGACTCATCCGATCCGTCGTCGTATAGACCTATCGCTCTCTCATCAGTACTAATGAAAATTGCCGAACTTCTGGTAAAAAACCGTCTGGAGTGGTTTGTTGAAAGTGGGGATTTGTTAGGTCGAAATCAGTTTGGGTTTAGACGAGGTAGGAGTACAATAGATAGTATTAGTATCTTTGTGACCGATATAAGATTAGCTTTTTCTTTTAATAAATCTGTAGTTGCAGCGTTTCTCGACATAAATGCTGCTTATGACAATGTTGTTTTAAGTGTGTTGAAAAATAAAATGCAATCTTTAAAAATTCCTATTATTTTATCCAATTTCATTATGAATATTTTATATGAGAGGCGTATCCATTTATTACTTGATGATGGCAAAGAGGAATCCAGATTAGTATGGAAGGGCCTGCCACAAGGTTCTGTATTAAGTCCTATCCTGTTTAATATTTATACCTTTGACCTTGAGACATCGTTGGGTGGTAACGTGAACATTCTTCAGTATGCCGATGATTTGTTGGTGTATTGCACTCATCGTTCTATTGAAACTGCCGCCTCTGCTTTAACTACCTCTTTAAAACATTTAAAAAAATGGCTTGATAAAAATGGACTTGATTTATCACCATCGAAAAGTAGTGTAGTATTATTTTCTAGAATGCGACTTCCTCCTCCATTTTCGGTCTTTTATAATAATATAGAAATTCATGTAAATGATAAGGCAAAATTTTTAGGCGTTTTACTAGACTCTAAACTAACAGGTGTACCTCATTGCGAATATGTTTATGCTAAATGTGAGCGTCTATTAAACATGCTCAGATGTCTCTCGGGTGTTTGGTGGGGTGCTCACCCCTTTTGTATGAAGTTGATTTATAATGCCTTAATACGTAGCGTGTTAGATTATGGTACTTTTTTATTAGAACCTGGTAGTACAACATCTTTCAAGAAACTGGATAGTATTCAGTCAAAGGCTATGAGATTAATTACAGGTGCCATGAAATCAAGTCCAATTAATGCGTTACAGGTTGAGTGCGGTGAGCCTCCCTTACAACTACGACGTCAATATTTAGCAGATAAATTTTTATTTCGTACACTTCAGCTTACAGTTCATCCCCTTCATTCTAAGCTCAGGTCACTTTCAGACTGCATTAACTCTTCAAATTACTGGACGCACAAGTCAATTCCATGTCTTGTTAAAAGTTTTCAAAAGTTCTCAAACATTCAAGCACCTACTTTTAATTATTCTAAACACCCTTTGTTTTGCTATTCCTTTGATTCTTTAATTCATACTCCTGAAATCGTCCTAAATTTAGGTATAATCAGAGATGACCAGAATAATAATATCACTTTTAATCATTTAAGATATAGTAAATGGAATAATTATCATAATATATTCACTGACGCGTCTAAACATTCAGCATCTGGTCATGTTGGTGTAGGGATTTATCATTCCCAATACAAAACATTTCAACAAGTAAAGCTCCCTCCGGAATCATCGGTATTCACTGGTGAATGTTTTGGATTGTATAAAGCTGTAGAATATATTCGTATAGCACAGCTCCAAAAAAGTGTTATCTTTACTGATTCAATGAGTTCTTTACAAGCTTTAGTCAAATTTCCTTTTAATTTTAGAGTTGTTTTCCCCATAATATTGAAAATTCGTCAGATATTATACGAATGCTTCAAACGCGGGGTTTTGATTTCTTTTGCATGGATACCAGGGCACAGTGGTATCAATGGTAATATTAAGGCTGATAGTCTGGCAAATGAGGCTGTTGTGTGTGGTGATATGCATCCATACATGAACTTTTGTCATGATTTGGCCTGTCTGCCCACATTTGACCTTCGGAACTCCTGGGGCCAAATGTGGTCGGAGAGTATTCAACTAAAGGGCAAATTTTACGCAAAAATTCAACCATGTATACCTTCCAAGCCATGGTTTTCAAAACTAAGGCTTGGTAAGCGAGCCACTAGTGTTATTATTCGCATGAGACTGGGACATTCTTGTACACCGATGCACCTCGCCAGGATCAACATAGCTCGTGATGAGCTGTGCGAGTGCGGCGAGGTTGGTGATTTAAATCATATATTTTTTGCATGTCCTTCACTCGATTATATTTCCTTCTTTAACAACTTATTGTCCTTCAAAGTTCCTTTTCCTACATCAGTTCCCATTCTGCTGGCTACCAACGATGCTGATATATATAAGTCTATAAGTAGTTTTATAGTTGTTAATAATATTCGTATATAATATTAACTTTTTTTATTTATCTTTTATAATTTTCTTCCTCTTACTTACCTTTGTTACCTACTATATATTTCCTGTAATCCTTTCTGAATCTTTCTAATCCAAATTCCGATCCTTATTATAATTTAATCTTTTTAATAATCGTTTCCTCGTTTTTATGTCTGTGGCGATGTGCAAACCGCACCATGCCAAAGAAAAAAAAAAAAAAAAAAAAAAAAAACTTCTGACCGCTGCTGATGCGATATTGTTCCGTCCTTTTTTCACGCGCATTGATCCCGTATCGCTTGCCTGTTCGTTCCACGCCAACAAACAAAATTTTGTGTCGAAGACATTCAAACAGTGCAAAACAAGTGCTGCTCGGCGCCAAGTTAGTTTGGTTTAGCTTGGCAATGTTTATGTTTTGAGTGTTTGTGATTCATTTTATTGAACTGAGCATACGAGTCGTACTAACTTGAAGCTGTATTTAAAGATAAAGACAAGTTAATAACAAAATATCCGTTTTTCTTCAATACATCAAAGGTATGTTTTAGACTTCTTATTTTGATGTGCCTATGATTATTTTATGTATAAAACTCAAGTGTGTGTGCTTTGCCTTGTGCTAAATAAAAATAAAAGCATTGTGGTTGTGGATCTAACCTACATTCATAATAAACAACCAAGTACCTAACCTTATGAAATACTCAATTTACACTACAAAGAGGAAAGATTTCAAAGATTTGATTCTTTACTGGACCGATTTTAAAAATGCTTTCACCATTACAAAGCTACGTTATCCCTGAGTAACTTAAGCTACTTTTTACCGCGGGAAAATACCTTATTCCTTCAATAAAACGGTTAGCAACGAGTGAAACCGCTGGGCGGACTGCTAGGTATGCTAGAATCATATTAAGTAACTAAACCGATAAAACCTTTGTACAAAAAAAACTAGCGAAAAAACTTTCAGTTGAGTATTTCAAAGGTTTAATGTTGTATCAATACGTGTTTAGAAGTTTGATATACGAACTTCATACTACATAAACCATGTGAACGTAAACTAGACAAGACATCCATCACATCACACCCTAACTTCAATGATACTTTCATTTACCTACTTAATATAATTTCATAAACTTCAGGCTCTTCATTTAAAATTTCATTTAAATTTATTCTCTAAAGGCCATGCCACACGGCGCGTTGCGTCAATGCAATCTCTGCTTAGCCGACGCAACGCAACGCTGCCGTGTATCGTGGTCCTAATAAAATCCAGTTGCCAGGTTAAAGAAAAATTACCGAATCTTATTATATCGAAATATGAATTTGTTTAGTTCATTCTTTAATTTTTGGTGTCATGTATATTAACAGGAATGGTTTTTGTTGCATTGCATGTTTGCTTTTGTACAGGAAATGGACAAATTCGTCTACAAAAAAAGACGTAGAATTGAAGAAAAAGATGATGACGAAGCTGTTACATCTTGTGATTCGTCTAAAACTACTTCAAATAAAACAGAAAAACAAATATCTGCCGAATTTATAAAAAAAAAATATCAACCTCCAACCTGTTCAAAAAATAATAAAAAGGAATCGTCAGAAAATTCTAAAACTCACCTTACCAGCAACGATGAAAGTGTTAAGGCTACGTCTAGTTCTAGTAGCGCAGGAAAATCATCAAAAAAATCTAAAACTCACCTTACCAGCAACGATGAAAGTGTTAAGGCTACGTCTAGTACTAGTAGCGCAGGAGAATCGTCGGAAAATTCTAAAACTCACCTTACTAGCAACGATGAAAGTATTAGGGCTACGTATCGTACTAGCAGCGCAGGAGAACCCTCTAAAACTAAAATATATGCATTTAGTGACAAATGGTTAACCATTGCGGAATTTAAGCACTGGCTCACAACCGACTAAAAAAAAGGCATTCAGGTGGCCAAATGCAAATACTGTCAGGTCATTTTACATAATCACAAGCCTCACTTGTATAGGCATGCTGAGACGGAAAAACATAAAAACATCATGACTGCTATTCGGCAGACAGTGCCTATTAGAGAGGCATTGCAATTGTCTGAAGAAGATAGAATGGCGAAGAGGGCTGAAATAAAATTAGCGTCTGTTTTGGCAACAAATAACTTACCATTTCTATTATGTGACACGCTTGTCCCTCTCATAGCAAATATCTGTCCAGACTCAAAGATTGCTCAAAAAATGTCGATGGGTCGAACAAAGGCCACTGCTGTTGTCAATCAAATTTTAGGATCACATTTCATGCAAAATACAGCGGAATACCTTAAAGCGCCAGGAATTTTTTTTTCTGTCATTATGGATGAAACCACTGACCAAGGTTCTGTTAAGCAATGTGCCATAACAGCAATATATATGGATAATGAAGACTCAATAAAAACTGTTTTCTTCGACATGGTCGAGATGTCATCTGGAACAGCGGATGATTTATTTCAAGCGCTTTTAGACAACTTAAAGCAAAAGGACATACGTATCTCAAATTTGGTTGGGTTTTCATCAGATACGACAAATGTCATGGTGGGGCAGCAGAACTCAGTTTTTTCAAAATTAAGAGAAGTTCTCCCGCACATTGTTTGCATAAAGTGTAGCTGCCACATGATCCACCTGGCAGCTTCAAAAGCTTGTCTGAAATTGCCTAACTCAATTGAAGATTTATTACGGAACGTAGGATCCCACTTCAGTCGGAGTTATTCAAGGCAAAAAAAATTAGAAGAAATGCAAACATTTTTCCAAACCGAGATTCATAAAATATTGACACCTGCTACAACAAGATGGTTGTCGTTAAAAGCTTGTGTAGACAGGGTCCTGGAACAATACCCCGCATTAAAATCTTACTTCACACTAGAGTGCTTTGATGACCCATCCAAAACTACCGACACTATCAACGCATCGTTGAACAATAGTTTCACTAAAGTGTATCTCGAGTTTATGTCATACGTTCTGGAGCTATTGAACGATTTTAATATTATGTTTCAATCAGAGACTCCACTGTTACACAAACTGAAGCCAGAAACAGAAAAACTGATAAAAACTTTAGCTGCTAATTATATGGAACTCTCCCACGTTAAGGGAACCAATGCGTTTAGAATCCAGTATAATAATCCAAGGCTCTACGTGCCAATCAACAAAGTTTACATAGGAATATCAGCACAGGAAACAATACATGAGTTACAACGCCAACCAAATCCTCCCCAACAATCAGACATAGACCGAGCACGCCTTGACTGCATGCAGTTTTACATTGAAGCAATCAAACAAATAATAACTAGGTTTGATTTCTCTGACAGTTCTTTGTTTAATATTTTACCAATTGTAGAACCCGCCACAAGCACAGGTTTCAATTTCCCCGAATTGACACCAGCAATAGACAGATTTCCATTTTTAAAAGATGCATTAGACTACAAAACGTTAGTTAAAGAATGGCGGGAGTATTGCCTGATGGAGACCGATGCGCAAATAAGTAACGATTTACCGGCGGAACAATACTGGAAAAAAGTTTTCCAAATAAAGGATATTTCTGGAAATATAAAATACCCCAACATCCGGAAATTTATTGGAATGCTGTTGGTTTTACCATTTGCAAATGCTAGCGTGGAAAGAGTATTCAGCAAACTGAAAAGAATCAAAACCGAAAGCAGAACCCGCCTCAACACTAATACCATAGTATCCCTGATGGCAACGAGTTCCGGAATCAAAGATGTTGTTAAGTTTGAGCCGACCAAGGACATGCTAGAAAAGAAATTGAAATACTAAACTTTTTTTAATTTGATACTTTAAATTAAACATATTTAATAAATTAAACCACAGAACAAAACAACTTGGTACAATAAAAAATAAAATCTAAGTTACTAACAATTAACCAGCTGGAGTTGGAATGAACACGCTGCATGCTCAGGTATGTTGGTTATGGAGAACATAAATTGTGATGGAGTGCTCGCTGCGTAAAGGTTAGATATCTCTTATGTACCTTATGTACCTCATGATCATCTTATGTACCTTACCTACCATTGCCTTTTTTGTCTTCGAGTTCCGCTGTTCGCTGCTCGCTAAGTAAAAGATACAAAGATGAATACTTACGTGGCGGTCACTCGTTCTACAATCTGCATGGAAATAATCAAAATGGTTTTTGTTTGTTTTTTTTTGTGTACTGTAAAAATGGTAGTGTATTTATTTCCTTTTGGGTATATTTTTTCATTAAAATCATAATTAATTAATATTTTCTTTAGCCGTCCTATTTGTTCAAAAATCGTCCTTTTTCCGACAGCGGATCGTCCGAAACTCGGTGAAGGCACTGGCAACTCTACGAGACGATCTGTCAAAGACTCCACACTAGTGTTGTGTGCATGCGCTCTATGGACACAACCACTAGTGATGTAGCAATATCAATAAAGTTCGGTTAACAGTGATATGATTACGTGCTGAGCGTTAGGTAGTCTCGAGTTGTCTCTACACAGTCCTTTGGCTGCTATAGGGTCTTTTTTTTACAAGTCCAGGATTATTGAGGTTGGTTGTCAACCTTACAACCCACAACCTTTAGCGTCTCATCGATTAAAACCCAGGTTAGTGAAGTCGGTTATCGATTAACAGCCCACACGATACACTAATGAAAGTAGGAGTTAGACCGTTGTGTAGAGTATCTCCAGTAGAAGACATGTAGCCCCCCCCCCCCCCCCCGGTCCCCCTCCACGCCGCGAGGTACAGGCGCCTTCAGTGTCGCCCTAGGCGGTCGTAGTAAATAGGGCGCACCTGAAAATTCTATCTTGAGGTATTATTTCTATTGATTTTATGGTTTTAAAAGTGTTGAAAAAAGTTTTTTCAGCAGTTAGGTTAGGTTAGATTGGATATAGATTCTGCTGTTTAATTGACCGAGCGAGCGAAGCGTCTCTGCTTCAGCTTGGCCAAAATTGCTTTTGTATGTCTGTTTGTGTGTGTGTGTGTGTGTGTGTCTGTTTGTTCCACTCTACAGGTCGCGTTTCTCAACCATTTCTCGTGAAATTTTATGAGCAGGTTTAATAAATTAATCAGTTATTTTTGTCGAGTCAGTTTTTGGAAATTTGAAAAAATGACAGAGTTATGGGGGTTGCCAGCATACAAAGTCTACCGCTGAAACTGTTTTCCTCTAAAGGTCAGGTAATAAAAGGAGAAAAAGTAAATATAAAGAGACATACAGACTCGCGAGGTCTACCAGCTCACAGAGCCACTAGTATAATAACACAATCAGTCTGGATCTGGTACATTTTCATCTTCTTCTTTATCGTGTGGGTTGTAAGGTGGACAACCGACCTCACACACCCATAAAGTTTTAATTATAATACTTAGTGAATGTTGGCAACACCAACAAAGTTTTTAGATACAGCAACACTGGTATTTTTTCTCTCGCTCTGTTCGTTCTCTAAGAATTTAATGTCGGCCCTGTACTTTGTGACTTTCTTTTTACACGGTTATACCGTTATAACTTATAATAAAACTTGCTGTGAATCGAATTGCAAAGCGTTGTTTATCTCCTCAGCCTACAGTCCACAAAAATAATGAAGGAATCGTTCATTGGTCCATCTCACCGACAACAATAAAATCAGCCTTTGGAGAGTGGGTAACCAAAACCATGCCAAAACGGATAACATTCAACAAAAGTGCAATCTACAGCGTTACGCAAGTAAGACCAGAACGTCGCAAAATCATATTACAGAAGGCAAGTCACCACTACTTCACCGATTCAACGTGGGCGATTCATCAAGGTCATCCCGACGACAGACGCCATATTGTGTTGTGTCTATTCGGCAAGTATTTATTTGGGCCATTGCTTTGTCATCGCGTTGCTGTGAAGTGTGCTGCAGATCGATCGACGAGACGACAAAATCTTCAAAGGAAACGCAAGAGGGCGCATCGAATTTCCGCTGCCATCTTCAACGACAAAATAGTGCAACCTTCAAACTTCAAGCGCGAAAACGCGCGCGTTCCCTTGGCGCGTACATATTCGCTTCGCAAGTTACTTCAACCTGGCAACATTACCTCGAACGCAAGAACGACAAGGATAGCTGTGCAGACAACTGACGCGTGTGCGACAGAAACGGCAGGTTAAAAAGCGGCTGTCTGTTGTGTCATCGAGTACGGTTCGCCAGCGCCATCTCACGGAGTTTTCAGCAAACATTGCCGCGGGGCAGGGCGTGAAGTTACGTCGAGCGAGCAAGGAATCCAGTGGTACCAATTGTCAAGCGCATGCGGCGCACGTCACGTTTTCCGGTTGCGTTATATTTGGTTATATTGAAGCCTAGCCGACAGCACAGACTACTTAGAAGAACCAGGTTCAGACTACCAACTCTCAAACAAAAATACTCGCCGTAGAAATGACATTTCTGATCTCACATGACATTCCTTTTTTTTATATTTTTTTTTATTTGCCTTGTTGGCAAAGTGAAACTGCATACAGCCACGCAGGATACCTACGCGGTCGGTTCTACTAAGTAAAATTGAAATTTTGGTAAGAATTGGACGTTTTTCCGACAAATTTAAATATGTTCGCACAAAACCTTCGAATCTTTAGTATACAGGTTATTGAACATATTTAATTTGTCATAAAAACGTCCAGCATCAAAAATGAAACAAGGAGACTATTTATTAAAAGATTTATTTATGTTAATACATGGTCTGCGAATCTCCTTTCCCTTTCAAGTGTACAAAGCCAAAAGCCAAAGTGTGGTCTTTTTTGACATCATACGAGAGCCCCATGCCAAGTGACATTTTGTCAAATATGACTGAGCTATGTTTTTTAGAATCCGGCCAAGTGTCAACCTAGAAAGAAATTCCATGTTATTCTAGAAATATGAATACTTGTTATACCTGTTAAATATGAATACCTGTTTGGTCACCAAAGAAATATTTAAAACAAAAAAAGCAACTTGTGTATAATAAATATTTACCTTTTTCTTGACGAGACAAAGGAATTGTTTATTGATTCCAGCCTCCATTTAAATTTGAGACCATTTTATTCAAAGTAGAAGTTGACAGCAGAATAAAATCTCTGTGTAAAAATCTACTTGCTTCTTTGCTCTCTCATATTCCTTATAAATATTTCTGCATGTAGGGGTAAGTTTTTTTTTTTTTTTTTCAATGGCTTCACGTCTAGGGGTAAGTTTACTCAAATTTTGAATTATTTTTCTCTGGCATGATTGTTTTGCCGTTGGAAAAGTTGGGGTTCTGGTTATGCCACGGTCAGTAGTGGCAGATGTTGTGTCAGCTGTAAGATATAAAAAAATGTATAATAATTATAAAAATAATTAGGTTAGCAATACAAGTGAGCTCTATTTAACTGACCTGAAGTGGAAACTGTTTCGACTTTACTACTACTTCCCGGCAGAGGAAGCTCCTCTTCAAGAACAAGTTTGTTTCCTGAAATTTTAAATTTAATTATTGTGAATTTATGCAAATCATAGAACAGTTAGCAATACAAGTGTGCTCAATTTAACTGACCTGAAGTGGAAGCTGCTTCATCTTTACAATAAGTGTGATCAAAATGTCTCTGCTTAAAGTAAGTGTGGTCGATGAGTGACTGCTGCATCTATGAAATTGAAAAAAAAAATAGGTTTATAATTTTACACATGCCAGCCACATCTACATACCTGCTGACTCAAAAGAAAATATAAAATAGGTACCTACCATGCCATGATAATGAATCAAATTTTACGATGAAGACCCGCCGACTATCTAACAGCTTGGAAATATGATCTGTTAGGTACATAAGTGCTCCGTTGGGTTTCCACTTGAAATTTTATCTGGCAAACAAAGATGGGTGAGCGCCGCATAGGAGCTTTGAGCCCGCTGCACCTTTGAATCTTTTTTCGAAACGTTTTGAGCAGACAAAAAGATTTTTCAGAGACGATCTTTGAAGCGTATCATCTTTTAGGCACTCTAGCCACTTTGCGAGTCTTTTCTCATCTGTTAGGAACTTGTGTAACCTAGCGTCCTGTCGCGAACTATTAAATTTTTAACACAACACTTAAAATACATGATAAAGCGTCCAATTCACACAGAATTAACCAAAACTCACGTAAGGTATTTCAAAAGTCAACAGGAGAAAGGCTTCGGCTTCGAACTTCGATTACAAGCAAGATTTTGAGGTTAGGACTCACAGCCTACATGCACGCACTGCACGCACACACACAAGTATGGCGGCAGTCTGACAGACATATGGAGTCTTTTTGCTGTCCATAACAGTGTCTTTTCTTTTTGTCTCAGGAAATATCTATCGCGTCCGTTTAATTTAGTACATAATATATATTTTTTTCTTTCTTTTTCTTTTTTTTATCTACCCGTGATAAGCTGATTACTCGACACTGGCTAAATTGCTAAATGCAGAAGCCATAAATAAATAAATAAAAAAAAGACCTTTTTTTTTCAATATGGCGGCATGAGAAATGTCATATGACTTCGGAAATGTCAGTCATCGCTATTGCCAGTAAATTCTCTATGAAGATTATAGGCCGTGGCCGACATTTTGTTTTCCTAACATGTAAAACTAAAGTATTAGCGTTTAATAAGCTGTTAATTTTTAGACAGTGTTATTTGTTACTATATACCATTACCGTATAAAAAATGTCTACTGACCCAAAAGGTTTCGTTCAAAAAAGAGGTTACCTAAAAGGAGCCCTAACGAGACTATCCCAACAATCCTTTGATCTAGACGGCTATGAAGTGCTAGTAAACAAAAGAGATCGCCTCATTAAGTTATTTGCCGACTACGAAGATCTAACTATCGAGATTTTGAAGCTGGACCCCAGCGATAATGAGGATGTAGGACTTATTGAAGCAAAGTACTATGAGGTTTTGTCCGCTATTCACAAAAAACTTGAGACTGTGGAGAAACCCAGCTCCTCTCACAAAACTTCCTCGTCTAAAATTAAATTACCAGCGATTGATATAGCCCCTTTCTCTGGTAAGTACAGTGAATATATCCCATTCATAAATCTTTTCAAATCGGTGATTAAAAATGATCCACAAATAGATGATGTCGCTAAATTATATTATTTAAGATCTTTCCTTAAAAACGAGCCATTCGATCTGATTTAAAACTTGCCACTTGTTGAGGAAAGTTTTGAGCAAGCATTGCGACTGTTAGATGAAAGGTACAATAATCGTTATAAGATTGTAAGTGACCACATTAATTCTTTGTTAGATCTAAATAGCCTTGCAAAGTCAACTCCTGCTTGTATTCGTGAGTTCATATCTAAAGTTAAGCAAATACTTGCAGCACTGAAAAATTTAAAAACTTCTGTAGATACATGGGATGACATTGTTTTATGTGTGTTAATTCGTAAACTAGATAACTACACGGCGCGCGCATACCAAATGGAGCGTGATGCAGACACTGAGCCCACCGTGCAGCTGTTTTTGGAGTTCCTGGAAAAAAGGGCACTTGCCCTAGAGAATGCAGAACCCGCAGCTTCGGTCAAGAAGGCTGTTGTTCATGTGACTGCATCTGCATCAATGACAGGTAAAGATAAAAACCTTTCATGTTTATATTGCAAACTGAACGATCATAAATTGTTTAGTTGCAAAACATTTAAAGTTTTGCAACCAAAAGAAAGACATGATTTTGTGATAAAAAATAATATTTGTCAAAAATGTTTGAACCAGCATGACCGGAAGTGTAGATATCATTTTAAATGTGGGGAGTGCAAACAAGGTCACAACACACTGATCCATTACAACCCACAATCACCCCCGGTAACCTTGATGTCTGGCAATGACTATAATAATAATATTTTACTCCCCACAGCTGTAGTAAGGCTTGTAGGACAAGACAACCGTGAGACCGTGGTGAAGGCAATTCTGGACTCTGCTTCCCAAACTTCACTGATCACTTCTAAGGTTGTCAAAACATTGAAGTTGGTACCTGTGCAAAATAATTTAAATATCATAGGTGTCACAAACACAAATAATGCTTCAATGTATTCTGTTCCAATTGATATTTATTCCCTAAAATCAACATTCAGTGTTTCCACAAATTGTCAGGTTGTTGATAAAATCACATGCAAGCTTCCGCAGACAGATTGATATATCCAAATTACAAATACCACCAAATATCGTTTTGGCAGATGAGCAGTACCACACGCCATCTGAAATAGATATTTTACTGGGTGCTGATATATTTTTTCAGGTGCTGCTGCCGCCTGAACGCCTACAAGCTTCGGATAGCAGTCACAATCATGAGCGGTACCTAGTAAATACAAAGTTTGGACACATCATAGCTGGAGCCATCCCATCACAACCTGCAACAAAAAACAAGGTGACATCCTTACTATGCGTTCAATGTAATAATGATGTTAGTAATACCATTAAAAAATTTTGGAAAACTGAAGAAATACCAGAAACCTTTAATGAAAAATTAACTGAACACGAGCTTGCTGAGAATATTTTCCAGAGTTCAGTCAAACTTGAGAATAACAAATTTCATGTTGATCTGCCTTTAAAATTACCATTAGAGGAAATAAATAATGCCCTAGGTAATTCATTTGATATGGCATATCACAGATTTTTAAGTTTAGAAAAAAGGTTACATAAAAATGTACATCTGCTGACAGAGTACCAAAAAGTAATTAATGAATTTGAAATTTTAGGACATGCTGTACAAGTAGATTTAACTTCCTTTGATTTCAACACTGATCCCATATATTTCCTCCCACACCATGCAGTCATAAATGAAAATAGCAAGACCACTAAGGTCCGTGCGGTTTTTGATGCATCAATGAAAACCAAAAATAAGATATCACTTAATGATTTAATGTTAAATGGGCCTCAAGTACAAAATGAGCTTTTTGATATAATGCTTTTGTTTCGCTTTGGAGATTATACTTTTTCAGCAGATATACAAAAAATGTACAGATGTGTGTTAGTTAATCCATTGTTCACACCGCTTCAAAACATTTTATTTCGCAATAACCCAAATGAAAGTATAAAATGTTTTCAATTAAAAACTGTCACATATGGTTTGAAAAGCTCTGCATTTCTTGCTACACGGTGTTTGAATGAGCTTACTAAAAGGTTTGGCGACTTATATCCATTGGGTTGTTATATTTTAAATAATTGTTGTTATGTCGATGACATTTTATTTTCACACTCAGATTTTAATGTTATGTTGGAAGCTAAAAAGCAAGTTCAAGAGCTTTTGAGTCTGGGCAGCTTTAATACTCATAAGTGGGCTTCTAACTCACCCAATTTATTAAAGGACATACCGCCCTCTCAACGACATTTTGAAGAACTTGACTTTCAAAAATCAGAGTGTAAAATGAAAGCTTTAGGACTAACATTCGATATGGTCAAGGATTGTTTTGTCATAAAATGTCCAGACGAATACAATTGCCTTTGTGTAACAAAAAGGGACATTTTGAGCTACATCGCGCGTTTTTATGATCCCCTGGGTTTTGTCAGTCCCATCATCATCAAAGCTAAGGCTATAATGCAACGGTTGTGGTCTGGCAATATAAGTTGGCATGATCCCGCACCAGAAAGCATGAAAAATGAATGGCTTCATTTTGTAAAGGGTTTGTCTGAATTGCCAGCCATTAATTTAAAAAGAAATATTTCAGTTCCTGTCTCAGCCTCTAGTACAGCTGGTGGGCTTCGCTGATGCTTCCAGCACCGTCGGATATGGCTGCTGCATCTACCTACGTGTGGTTGATGAAGATGGTAAGGTGACTATGACATTACTCTGTTCCAAGTCGCGAATTAACCCTATAAGCAAACAACTAACAATACCGCGTTTAGAATTAAATGCAGCACTTTTGCTTTCAAGTTTAATGAACAGAGTACACAATACTTTAAAGGCAAATATTAAAATTGATAATGTGCTTTTGTATTCTGATTCAAAAATCGTTTTAGCATGGCTTAAAACCGAGGTAACACAGTTAATGCAATACTAAATTGTTGCTGATATTTTTATGTATGGCAACATCACTTTCTTCTTCCATTTTGATTTCTTGTACGATGTACATTTTGAATTCCAATAAATTCAGTTTTTTATTAAATCTTACTGAGCCTTTTCATTTA
This sequence comes from Carpatolechia fugitivella, assembly GCA_951230895.1. Classification (NCBI taxonomy): domain Eukaryota; kingdom Metazoa; phylum Arthropoda; class Insecta; order Lepidoptera; family Gelechiidae; genus Carpatolechia; species Carpatolechia fugitivella. Next base: position 19,283,845 of record OX579648.1, read on the forward strand.
CATAGGCTCTTTGTGGTCCTTCGAGGAAGTAGAATCAGTGAAAGTGTGGTTTCGTCGGTTGCTCGTCGATAACAGGATTTTTTCGCGACTTGCTATATCGAGTCGTCCTGTTTCGTCATCTTCAGTTAGCAACGTGTTGCGGCGGGAACCTGCTTTTTCGCATATTCGCAGATTTGCGATTGCGGAAAAATCATCATTTTGACGCTATATCGTCGGAACAACAGTTATTTCGTTAGAAATTCTATAATTTCGGAAACGAAAGTCACCATTTTTCATCTTTTTAAAAGACGGTGGACCGTATATAAAAAGGTACTCTACGACGGTGGATTTGAAAAATTGTCTACGCCGAGAATCGACGGAGTGAACTTCGTGCATATCTTTGTCGGAGAGGTTGGCCCTACTGTACGTCAAATCGGTCTCGGTCTTGTCATCGGTGCGGAGCGACTTCACTTCATGGCGAAACGTCAAACGTCGTAAACAAACATTGCGGATCGGTTTTGGTGCGGGTTTACTATTATTGCGGCTATATCTGTAATAATATATCGAAGAAAAAGTGCTAGAATTAAGTATTGTGTGCGGCATTATCGTTGCGTTATACGGAACAAGTGCGGTATTCGATTTCGTGCGGTGTGGCATACTAAAAAGTGTAATTTGTAGTGTACTGCATCTGTCTTCTTACGTTTCACGATGCCTGGTTCAGATACGGAACTGAAGCGTCTGCGAGCCCAGCGGGGCCAGTATAAGGCCACTATCACACGTCTCGACAATTACATTAGCGATCCAGTCAACATTGCGGCGTCTACGATAGACACACTCGAGGCACGGAGGGAGAAGCTGATGAGCACTTTGAAAGATTATGAGAGTGTGCACCTAGACATTCTTAGTCTAGACAGCTGTGACACAGAGGATGCTGGTAGAATCGAGGAGACTTACTTCAAAGTACTGGGGAAAATCAACGCAGCTATACGTGAGTTATCTGTAAAAGTTAATACTGATACCCATTCTATTTCTACTTGCAAATTGCCCAGCATAGAATTATCATCCTATGATGGTAAAGACTTTACACAATTTAAGCCATTTATGGATCTCTTCAACGCTGTGATTGATAAAAATCAGTCCCTATCAAACGTGCAAAAATTATTCTATTTAAGAAAATACCTTTTAGGTGATGCACTATCTGTAATAATCAACTTGCCACTAGTAAATGAATCCTATAGTGAAGCTGTTAATTTATTAGATAAACGTTTCAACAATCAAACAAGACTTGTGTCCAATCATGTTAATTTTCTTTTGGATTTGCCCCAAATGCAGAAGGGTACTGCATCGAGCATTAGATCTTTCATTTCGGATGTGAGACAGCAACTACATGCATTAAAAAATCTTAAACAGCCGATTAATCAGTGGGACATGTTGTTGATAGGTGTGCTAGCTAGAAAACTTGATAGTTACACTAATCGTGCTTACCATCTTGATAGGTCATGTGTAAATTTACCTACGATGGATGAGTTTTTAAACTTTTTAGAAAAAAGAGCCATTGCTCTGGAAGACAGTTCTTCTCATAATAATGCCTCCTATGACAGCAAGAGTAAGAACATAAATAAGGTTTCCAATGTTGTTACCAATTCAAATACTTTCCATAATATTTGTTCATTTTGTAATAATGATCATCTCCTTTTTTCATGCCCTAAATTCAAAATGGCACCAAGTTCTCAGAGAATTAAATTTGTGGCTGACAATAAATTATGTACCACTTGTCTGAGAAGTCATGTTAATAAATGTAAATATTCTTTCAAGTGTAAAGTTTGTAAAGCTTCTCACAACACACTTCTGCATGAGGAAAAGCCAAAAGAAAATGAGGTAGTAACTTTGCATTCCAATTCAACATCAAATCAAACTAACATTTTATTGCCTACAATAAAAGTTAAACTTATTGACAGATTTGGTCAAGAAGTTTATGTTAAAGCTTTGCTTGATTGTGGGAGCCAAGTATGTATTATAAAACGCTCACTTGTCAACCAACTGAACTTGACCCCTATGGCTCAAGACTCCAATATTATTGGTTTGGGTAATACTCATAACAAAGTTAATGAATGTGCTACTATATTAGTGCAATCTTCTATGTACAATTTAAAATATTCAGTGAAATGTCATATTTTGGATTCAGTAACATCACACTTGCCACAAAATTTTATTGATATTACAAATTGTAATTTTCCTAAGAATATTCAGTTGGCTGATGATGAGTTTAATAAACCATCTGAAATTTCCTTATTATTAGGAGTAAACTTTTATTCAAAAATAATAATTGATGGCGTTGTCAAATTAGATAATGGCCTTGTGTTACAAAATACTTTGTTTGGCCATGTAGTTACTGGCACTATTGAAAACCAAACTCCTATTTACAGTTCCAATGTTAATTTGGTCTCAAATTTTATTGTTCAGGACACGTCTCAAAATAGTCTTGAAGATATTATGAGCAAATTCTGGTTGTCAGAGAAGATGCCAGAAGAGTCAAAAAATGAAAATATTGAGTTTCAGAAGGCTGAAGAATGCTTTAAAAATTCAGTTAAATTAGAAAATAACCGGTTTTCAGTTGATTATCCATTAAAATGCTCTTTAGAAAAATTAGATATTGGTGACTCATTCTCACATGCTTTACAAAGATTTCATGTCCAGGAAAGAAAATTTGAGACAAACCCAGAGTACTTTCAAATGTACAAAAGGTTCATTGAGGAGTTTGTAGAGCTAGGACATGCCAAGGAGGTCGACATTGGTCAATATGATGTCTGTAATGATCCTGTGTATTTCCTTGCACATCATGCGGTTCTAAATGATAGTAGCAAAACAACAAAGTTTCGGGTCGTCTTTGGTGGGAATGTAAAATCTAAAAAGGGACTTTCGGTCAACGATGTGATGTTGAATGGACCTATAGTTCAGAATGACCTATTTAGTATACTTACACTCTTTCGTACCTACCACTATACACTCATGTGTGACATCGAAAAAATGTTTAGGATGTGCTCTATCAATGAAAATTTCAAGCCGTTGCAAAACATTTTATGGAGAGATCATCCCAGCAAACCCATTGTATGTTTACAATTGCAAACAATTACCTATGGTTTAAAGCCCTCCACATTCTTAAGCACTAGATGCCTCATCGAACTTGCTAATTTGTACCAAAACAAATATCCTTTGGCTGCAAATGCACTAAGATCAAATACCTATATCGATGATGTAATTTGTGGTGCTGATAGTTTAGAACAGTTACAAGAATTAAAAAAGCAACTCATAGAGTTAACGAGCTTAGGAAGTTTTAACCTTCATAAATGGTGTTCTAACTCTCCTGAGTCTCTAAAAGATATACCCGATAAAGTCAAATATTTTGAAGAAATTGATCTTAATAAAGATCATATTATCAAAACTTTAGGTTTGAAGTATAATATACTTTCAGATGAATTTTTATTTTCATGTCCTATGACTGAATCTCTCAAATCTAAAAGAGAGATACTTAGCTTTATTGGTAAAATTTTTGACCCTCTTGGCCTTATAGGTCCAGTAGTAGTTAAAGCCAAGTTATTGATGCAAGAGGTATGGAAGTCAAAGGTTGACTGGGACTCTCCTATACCCAGTGAATTACTCCAAAAATGGAAAACATTTTTAAATAATTTATGTGACATGGGTACAATAAAAATACCTAGAGCCATTTCAAATGTTGACAATGTACAGTCAGTAGAACTTGTGGGTTACTGTGATGCATCCCTCCATGCTGCAGGCTGTTGTCTCTATCTTAGAGTTTTGTCAAATGATCATATTAAGGTTAGTTTATTGTGCTCCAAATCACGTGTTGCTCCTCTGAATAGAAAGCCTACCATTCCAAATCTAGAGCTCAGCGGTGCTCTCCTTTTATCAAAGATTTCTTCAAGTGTTTACAACACTTTAAAAAATAGATATTCTAATCTAAAGGTTTTTCTATACACAGATTCTCAGGTGGTTTTGGCCTGGCTTAACTCCCAAAATATAAAGGGTGTTTCTATTTCAAAAAATGTTAAAGAAATTAAAAACTTAACTAAAGATTTTCAATGGGCTCATGTCAGAGGGACTGATAATCCTGCTGATGTGCTATCTAGGAGTTGTAGTCCAAGCAAACTTCAGGACAACCAGCTATGGTGGTATGGTCCAACTTCATTATCTAGTAAAGATTTTCAACATGATATATCTGCTCTACAACCAGAGAAAAATGAATCTATAATCAATTCTAATCCTGATTGTGTGTGTAACTTGCAACAAAATATTTCTCAACTTCCAAATAATATTTTTAATAAATTTTCAGATTATAACAAGCTTCAGAGAGTAATTGCTCTACTATTGCGTTTTAAACATAACTGTTTATATCCCAATAATAAAATAATTGGTCCTTTCTCTCCTCAGGAGCTAGAGTCTTCTAATTTAATTATTATAAGACATATTCAGCAAGAGGCATTTTCAGTTGAGATAGAGTCTTTGAAGAAAGGAATTAAAATTAAATCTAACTTGAGTAGTTTGCACCCCTTCTTAGATAATAATTCAATTTTAAGAGTTGGTGGTCGCCTTTCAAATGCTCTCCATTTATCATATGATAAAAAGCATCCAATTATCATTCCAAAGCATAACAATGTAACACACATGATTATAATCAGGGAACATTTAAGACTTTTACATGCCGGAGCCAAGCAAGTTTTAAGTTCTCTTTCTCAAAAGTTCTGGCTCATCAATGGGATTAGAGAAGTTAAGAAGGTGGTACACAAATGTATTAAGTGTTTCCGCATTAAAGCAGTGGCTGCTCAGCAGTTAATGGGGTCATTGCCCTCACAAAGAGTTTCAATGTCTAGGCCATTTCAGATTACAGGTGTAGATTTCTGTGGTCCATTCGACATTAAAGTAGCACGTATTAGAAATCCTATTGTAAAAAAGAGTTATGTAGCGCTCTTTGTTTGTTTTGCTACTAAGGCGATACACGTAGAGTTGGTCAGTGATATGACTACTGCGGCGTTCTTGGCGTGTCTTCAGCGCTTCATAGCTAGGAGAGGTTTACCGTCCCAAATATACTGTGACAATGCAAAGACTTTTAAGGGAGCCTCTAACAAATTAAAAGAATTGTTTGAATTACATTCATCAGTATCTCATGTCAATGATGTGCACAATTTTTGCTCCACAAACCAAATTAAATTTAATTACATTCCAGGCTATTCTCCAGAATTTGGTGGCTTATGGGAAGCTGGAGTAAAGAGTGTGAAATATCATATTAAAAGAGTAATGGGAAATATTTGTCTTACCTTTGAAGAATTTTACACAGTTCTGGTACAGATAGAGTCAATATTAAACTCCAGACCTCTCTTACCAATGAGTAGTGATATTTCAGATGTTCATTATTTAACTCCCGGACACTTTCTTATAGGTGCTCCATTAACTAGTTACCCTGAGTTGGATTTGAGTAATAAAAATATTAATAGACTTAGATTTTGGGATTTATGTTCTAGATTAAAACAAGAGTTCTGGAAAATTTGGTCCAAAGACTATTTAACTTCCCTTCAAAATAGACCTAAGTGGAAATATGAAAATGTAAACATTAAAGAGGGTGATTTAGTAATTGTAAAACAGAAAGATATTTCACCTCTATGTTGGCCAATGGGTCGTATTGTAAAAACCTTTCCTGGAACAGATGATAAGGTCAGAGTGGCAGAAGTCAGAATGGGACCTAAAGGTAAAACTTATGTACGGTCTTATACCAAGTTGTGCCCCCTACCCTTTAACGACAGTTAAGCCATTTAATATTAAATGTAGTTTGTAATATAAGCCTAAATAATAAGATAAAAAATATGATCATAGAGTTTAAAAGTTTGTGATATTAAAATTTTAGTAGAAATAAAATATACCTATCACAGTCTCAGTCTAAGCTTGTATAAAATATTAAACTTAAAAGTAAAAATGAAGTTGTATAATTAAAGTTGTATAAATAAGTAAATAGTTTGTTGAAGGTAATGTAAAACTTTGTATAAAAAAAAAATGTGTAAAATTAGTTAAAATATAAGATCTAAATTTGTAAACACTTTGCAAAGTATAAATAGAAATAAAAATAGGTATGTAGGAATACATTAAAAAATATTTAGAATAAGAGTTTTTAGACAAAATATTTGATGAGTTGATACAGGAATAAATTATTTGCAACTTTTCACTTCTTTTTATAGCATGTATTTTTGTAGTCTCATAGATTATATTAAATTACAATATCACTTGTATACATAAATAAACATGAACTAAAAGATGTATAAATAAATAGCTTGATAAATAATTTGCTATATCCACAATAGTGTAGAGTCTAGTTTTAATTTCTTAAGTTTAGGTATCGTGTACTCATTATGTAAACAAGTTTATTTGTAGGTTTGTACCATATGTTCTTGTATTAAACATTGTTAGTTCACAGCTTAAATTGTAAGTGTTTTTAGTTGGTGGACTTTCTCCCCCCCCAACTTATGTTCAATACAGAACATAACAGTTTTTTATTAATTTTGATTTCTATATTTTGCTTGTAGCATTTAGTAGTTTTTATAGATTTAAAATAGCAATACTAAATTGTTGCTGATATTTTTATGTATGGCAACATCACTTTCTTCTTCCATTTTGATTTCTTGTACGATGTACATTTTGAATTCCAATAAATTCAGTTTTTTATTAAATCTTACTGAGCCTTTTCATTTACAGCCTATGTAGGGAACAGAGTAAAGGTCATAAATGAAAATACTGCTAACTGGTCTTGGATTTATGTTAATACCCGAGATAACCCCGCCGACTTAGTGAGCAGAGGCATGGATGCACGAGAGCTGCCTACTTGCACGTTGTGGTGGCATGGCCCGCAATTTTTACACAACAGTGAGTATACTTTTAAAAGTGACGTAACAACGGACTTACCTGCCAACCTACCAGAGCTGAAGAAGGCATCTCCTGCTTGCGACGAAGCCGATGCTGTAGTCTCCTTGCTCACACGACACGAAGGTGATATATTTAATTATTTTTTTAAATTCTCAGATCTCAACAAAATGACCAGAGTGTTGGCTTACGTATTGAGGTTCATGCACAATGTCAACCCATGTAACAAACATAATAAACAAAAGGACTCTTTTTTACATAGTGCAGAGTTGCAGGCTGCTATAAATATTTTAATTAAACATGAACAACACAAGTATTTCAAAGACGAAATACTTGCAATTAGTAGCAACGAAAATGTCAAGGGTTCCCTAAAACCGCTACATCCCTACGTTGATAGTCAGGGGCTAGTTAGAGTTGGGGGACGGCTTCAAAATTCAGATTTTTCGTATGCTCAAAAACACCCTATTATCTTGCCGAAAGGTTCACTAATTACACAACTTATAATCCAACATGAGCACAAAAGATTGTTGCACGCCGCACCTAAGTTGTTGCTATCTACATTAAATCAAAAATATTGGATTGTAAGTGGTATAAGAGAAGTAAAGAAAATAACACACAATTGTATTACGTGTTTCAGGTTGAAAGCCAGCACTGCAAAGCAGCTGATGGGTTCCTTGCCTCAGCCACGTGTCACCGCCGCTCGTCCATTCGAGAAAATCGGAATAGACTTCGCTGGTCCCGTACACGTAAAGAATTCGCGTATAAGGCGCGCTCTTATCACTAAAGGTTACATTTGTGTGTTAGTTTGTTTTGCCACCAAAGCAATTCATTTAGAACTTGCCTCCGACTTATCAACAGAAACGTTTTTAGCCTGTTTTAAACGATTCATATCGCGACGCGGTTTCCCCAGCGAGGTCTATTGCGATAACGGCAGCTGTTTCAAAGGGGCAAGCAACTTATTGGCTGATTTGTATAAACAGCACGCTTCTGCGAGTCATCAAGCGCTGGTGCAACAATTTTCAGCTACACACGGTATACGGTTTCACATCGTGCCAAGTTATTCACCAGTGTTTGCTGGACTCGCCGAAGCGGCAGTAAAAGGCATGAAATACCATTTGAAACGAATTGTACTAAAAGCTACACTTACTTATGAACAGTTGAATACCGTTCTGACACAAATTGAGGCAGTGTTAAATTCAAGGCCTCTATTGCCACTGTCATCTGACAGTTCAGATTTCAGTTATTTAACCCCAGGCCATTTTCTAATAGGTACTGCTTTAGTTTCTTACCCAGAACGTGATTTAACCAACACTCCCACAAATCGTCTTAAATATTGGGAATTATGTAATAAACTCACTCAGCAATTCTGGAATGTTTGGCATAAGTACTACTTGAACGGTTTACAAAATAGGGCAAAGTGGCGCGATGACGTTCCAAATGTACGCGCTGGGATGATGGTCCTTTTGAAAGAACCAAATACAGCTTCGCTGTACTGGCCTGTGGCTAGAGTAGTAGACGTTTTTCCAGGAAAGGATGGTAAGGTCCGAGCTATGAATGTTAAAGCTCCAAATGGGAAAATTTATAACAGATCTCTTTCTGGTATTTGTATTATGCCTATTAGGGATAATTTTTAATGTTATTTGTTTATGTGTACCTGCTTGTTATGAAACATGTACTTGTTTATAACAGATGCTGTTAGGTATAGCACAGATAGCAGCAGTCGGTACTTATTTCTTAAGATTTTTCTTATTAATGAGTACTGTTCTGTAGGTTAAGTTCCTTACTTTTTTTTTACGAAAATATAAAATACTTAAATGTAATTTTCGCTAAATAATAAAATTGTTATATTTCTGTAAATTTGGGAAATGACTTGTTTCATTCTAAATTTATTTGCTTTGCTTTTTGCTTGCTAATGTAAAAAAAAAAAATTTTAACATAATTAAACATAGTATCAATTATAGCCTTATAAAATAGAAGATGTCATTTTCTAAATATATTAAATATATAATAATTATTGTGTTATATTAGTAAACACAGCTAACAAATGTTTAACTTGTGTTGCGTATCATTATAGGAAACAAGCATTTTGATCTTCTCTTATATAAAATAAGTAGATACAGGTTTCTTGCCTGGAGGTGGAGCATGTTGGCAACACCAACAAAGTTTTTAGATACAGCAACACTGGTATTTTTTCTCTCGCTCTGTTCGTTCTCTAAGAATTTAATGTCGGCCCTGTACTTTGTGACTTTCTTTTTACACGGTTATACCGTTATAACTTATAATAAAACTTGCTGTGAATCGAATTGCAAAGCGTTGTTTATCTCCTCAGCCTACAGTCCACAAAAATAATGAAGGAATCGTTCAGTGAATAACTTGGGTTACAACCCACATAAAAGTTGCTGATAAGTATACTTTTATCAACCCACAGTATCCACCCACAAACCACAAACCTACAACCCACAAACTTTTTATTTTTGATTGAAGTAAGTAAATAAAATAAATAAATGATACCTATCTCCTAAGAAATATCCAACACATACTGACTGAGTTCAATAATTTTAACATACCTGAGAATTTTATTTTAAGAATGCAATTTGTTTGAAACTGTACAAAATAATATTTCAGTCGTTTCTTTTATCACTTTGTTTTAACTAATTTATTATGTTATATTTTCTTGTAGAATTTTTTATTTGTGTTAAAGTATTGGTATCTAGAATTCATATTTTGTTGATATTTTAAAGAAAATTTACTCATTTTTACATAAAAAGCTTTCTTAACGGCAATAACGCCCACTCGGATAATTACGCCCGGCCGAATGACCGTTGGGCGCTATTACCCTGCGTGGGCGCTATTAACCTAAACGTGAGTGTTGTTATCAAGTTACCTCAGTTAAGTTAAGTGATCGTTGTTTTTTTCTTAGTACACCGCTCATTCTTTTTGCACATCCCTAGTGGATTTGCAGCCATAGTTTGTAAGTTGCAGATCTCATCAAAAGACTTATTAATTATTTAGTTGTTGTAATCAATATGGGCGTTGTTATCAAGTTACCTCGGGGCGCCTTAGCCCTTCAATGTTCAATAACGCCCAATGTAGGAATAATGTTTATTAAGATTTTTCTGAAAATTATAGCAGTAATACTGTTGTTTTATATTATGTATGTTTATTACAGTTTTTTTTTTTAATGATTGTTTCCAGAAGTTTTTAGTCTAATTACGTTTCTGAAGAAGTTTAATTTTTTTTCTGTTATATGTTGATTTGTTCCTTTTTTTTATTCCTAATAAAACAATTAATAAGTGACTGTTATGTTTTATTAGATATATAACCCCTAGGAATGTTTGTTTTGCTTTTGGCATTATATTAAGCAAAAGGGCGGTAATAAACATGATAATTTTAATAACGCCCAAAAAAAGGTTTTTAAAAAATGCTTCGTGCGTGGAAATTGTAAATAGTAACATCTTTTGACTTGCATGTATCTGTTCAGAAAACTATGCTTTACCGATTTATCGTAATATCTGTTCCATTTAATAGTATTTATAGGAAATATTAACAATTTAAGTTAGGTGGGCGTTATTTGCTCCAAGTACCTTACTATATCATCGGCAAATCGAAGGTGAGTGATGTATGCGCCGTTGACATTAATGCCTAGTCCTTGCCATTCCAGGAGCTTGAAGGAATCCTCCAGAGCAGCAGTGAACAGTTTCAGAGAAATTACATCTCCCTGTCTTACTCCTCTCTTTAGGGGGATTTCCTTCGTGGAATGCTCCTATACTCGAACTGACATGGTGGCGTTGTTGTAAAAGCACTTCAGCATTTCAACGTACCGATGGTCAATACGGCATCGCCTGAGAGTTCTTATAACAGCCCATGTTTCGACGGAATCGAAGGCTTTCTCATAGTCCACAAACGCCAAGCATAATAGGCGATTATACTCTTGAGTCTTCTGTATAATCTGACGCAGCGTATGTATGTGGTCTATGGTGCTATGGCCCTTTCGAAAACCGGCTTGTTCGGTAGGCTGGAAGTCATCGAACCTGCGTTCGAGACGGTTCGTGATAACTCTCGAGAACAGCTTATAGTCGTGGCTCAGCAGTGTTATGGGCCTGTAGTTCTTCAGTAAGGTTTTGTCACCTTTTTTGAAGAACAGTACCACAACACCACCGTTCCACGCCTCAGGCGTTTTGCCCTCGAGCAATGTGGAATTAAATAGCTTCTGAAGGACTTTCAGTACCGGCGTCCCGCCCGCTTTCAGAAGCTATGTGGTAATTCCATCCTCGCCCGGTGCCTTGTTGTTCTTAATCTGTTTGAGAGCCATCCTAATCTCGTACAGGCTGATGTCCGGGATATCCTTGGTATAATATCGGGTTAGCTTGGCTCTGGGATCCGTCGCTGAGCCAATGGGCTCAGAGGACACCGAGGTATATAACTGTTCATAGAACATCTCCATCTCCCGTAACACCTCTGACTTGTTCGACGTTACGCTTCCATCCTCGTTCTTTAACTTTGTCAGCTGGTTTTTCCCAATAGACATGCCCCTTGCGAACACTTTGGAGCCTTGGTTCCACTCTATGGTACTTATAGTCACGCTGTGTATTGAAGGAGCGTATGTCCTGTCGCAGGGAAATCATAATCTGTCTATTGAGCTGCCTATAAGACTCAGCGTCTTCGGAGGTTTGGAGCGTCATAGAACATCTACTAGCAATGAGATTTCGGGTGAGATCGGATAGTTTTTGAGGTCTATTTTAACGGTGAGTTTTGAAATACTTTGAGCCTACCGTGTGGACAATTTGTACTAACCTGCTGTTAATATCGTCCACTGATGTACAGCTGTCTAGCAGTTCGAAGCGATTTGACAGTTCGAATTGAAAGCTCTCGGGGTTTTGGATATGTGCATTTGATGGTCGGAGTTGAGCTGAACACTTGGCTGAACATCACGTAGGACTAAATTACTAAGACAAAAATCCCAAGCAAGACGAGATTATGTTGTTACGTTGAGATTACCTTTCAGCTCCATCATGAGACCCTGGACATCACATATTATGACTAAAGATCTAGACAAGACAAATCCAACGGGCCAATACATGACTCGGTTATGTTGAGTATTTGAGGAAATACAGCGGCCACCTTCCGGCTCCATCATGAGATCCTGGACATCACGTATGACTAAAAATCTTGTCAAGACAAATCTAACGAGCCTAAACACGACGAGATTATGTTGTATATTTTAGGAGTTTCTATGGCCACCTTCCTGCTCCATCATGACACCCCGTGAGACTAAATATCTAGTCAAAACGAATCCAACAGGCCCAAACACGAGTAGATCATGTTGAGTATTTAAGGAATTCCTGTGGCCACCTTCCGGCTCCATCATGAGACCCTGGACATTACTTTTGGCTAAAGATCTTATCAAGACAAATTCAACGAGCCCAACATGACGAGGTTGCGTTGTGTATTTTAGGAGTTTCTATTGCCACCTTTCGACTCCATCATGAGACCCTGGACATCACGTATAATTAAAGATCTTGTCAAAACAAATCCAACGAACCCAAACACGTCGAGGCTATGTTAGATTATGCAACAGACAGACAAGAAAGCGAGTTAATAAAAAATAAGTTTAAAAACCAAAACCCGACTACCTACGGAAAAAAAGAGCTCTAAAAGACATGAAACAAGAAAATATCTTCAAGTTCTTACCTATCTATTAAGTAATTATCGTAATTATTCAGTTATTTATTTAATATCTAATAAGTAAACAACTTATATATATGTTTCAATTTAACGCATAGATATTAGTGATGTTCAGAGGATAGCCGTGGTCGCATGCCACCTTGCCTTAAGGATTGCTCATTAAACTAAACATTTTAATAAAACATTAAAATATCTAATATCTGCACATATTTTGCTAGTTAAGTAAAATAAAGCACTCTATAAAACAAAAATACTTATAACCAATAAAATTATAACCTGCAATCAAAAATGTAAATAAACTAAACGCGGCTCATTGTCTTTGCTCGACTTGCAACTAACGTCGCGACGACGACGTTCGTTCGGACGACGCGTCAGCCTCATGCCATGACGTCACATGGCAAGGCATGCCGGGCTTCTTGGCTGTAGATCATTTAAATATCGTGATAAAATAAAATTGCTTTTGAATAATTAATTCTTTCAATAATTATAATCATTATATTTTATTTCTTAAATTGTGCACGTTTTGTCCGCGTCTGTTGTTATCTTCCTTTTCTCTTCCGTAGGTCTGTTGGAAGATATTTCTTTAGAAATAAGAAGGACTGTTGTGTCGTTTTTCTTTGTGTTATTGTCATATTCTTGTTTAATGTGTACAATAAATGGTTAAATAAATAAATATACTAGTGGCTCTGTGAGCTGTAGTAGACCTCGCGAGTCTGTATGTCTCTTTATATTTATTTTTTCTCCACAAAGATCCCCGAACTTTTGAAATTTATTTAATATTTTATTTTGTTATTTTTTTATCTTATTTTAATTGAGCAATGTGACCTGTAGAGAAAAACAGCTTTAGCGGTAGACTTTGTAAGCTGGCAACACTCATAACTCCGTAATTTTTTAAATTTCCAAAAACTGACTCGGCAAAACAATTGATTAATTTATTGAAACTGCTCACAAAATTTCACGAGAATCGGTTGAGAAACGCGACCTGTAGAGTGGAACAACCAGACACACAAACAGACATTCAAAATCAATTTTGGCCCAGCTGAAGCAGAGACGCTTCGCTCGCTCGGTCAATAAATATTTTGCTTTTCCTGTTGATTTCAGATTTCCATATTATGTCAAAACAAACAGAGTAGTACTACCAAAACAATGCCGTACGCCAAATTTCATCTCCCCCTTTTACGTCGTCTTCAAACGTCGTCTCCCGTACGCATCCTACGTTCAACCGAGCGTGGTCGGACGTTGCCAATACGCAATACGGTCTGAACAAACGAGCGGCAGACAGACTGCACGACAATGGGGGATTTTCTGACAACTCTTTAAAAAATAAAAATAATAGTTCTAATTAAGACGATAGATGGCGCCAGGTGTACTTCGTGTTTTTTTTAAATTCTTTTATGGCCCTGGGTGAATCGCCAGATTAATAATAATATAATAATAATAATAATAAAAGTTATTTATTTCGCAATTGGATTTGTAAAAAGGGCACAATATTGATATTAAAGGTTGCATTGATAAAGATAATAATAAATTGTTGGACCCTCTCCAAGCTAAGCTAAAGCCTTTATTATGGAAATCAGTGTTCATCCAATATACGAGTACAACCAAAATTTTTTCGGATCCACGAATCGTCAACGCCAGCTTGGCTTGGCTGTCGGAAAATCCCCCATTGCCAAATGCTAACTCGAAGGCAGGTTATTCTCGCAAGGATCTGTCAGTCAGAAGGCTAAGGTTGATATTCCCAATAGCCACCATTATGCTGGACTTTGATCAAAGTCTCTATGATGTTGCAAAATAAAAATTAAATAACCGAATAAATTAAAAAGGCAGGTTTGTTGTAAAAAAAAAAATGTGAAAAACGGAGTGCAGTTCTCTACCAAGGCAGAGTCTTTCAACCACGAAGACATCCATCCAATAGCTGTGTTTTTTTGCATACTGCAAGATAAATAATAACAATCTCAGGTAGTTTTCTGACGCTTTAAGGGTACTCATGATCCGTTGCATCCTTTTGACTTTACACTGCCCTTTCCCTTTTCTCTAGTTTTGCTGCCCGTCTATCTAACACTTCACCCAACATCGAGTCGAATTAAGCCCAGTCCAATCAGTTTATTAATATTAATGAATGGACCTTATAAAACATCCGTCCCCGAATTTGGCTCATTTGAACCCCTCGTTTCTTGAGAGAACTACGCTGACGTGAGCCTCTAGAAGTGTCGGAACCATGAAGATCGCACTGTTTCTCCTGATGTCTATCTCGATGATGTGGCTGTCATCAGCTGAAATACCACGTCGCTACTGCGGCAAGTTGCTGGCCAGAGCTATCGAGACGCACTGCGGGAGATTGCCCAGCTCCTTGGACTACGACGTTCCTTTTGCACCCCCATACGAAATCAAGGAATATGAAAAGTCTTGGTTCACTGGACTTGTGGAGGAATGCTGCATCAGGACCTGCACTGTAGCGCAAATGAGATCCTTTTGTTAAATGCATCACAAATATGGAACCCCCGATATCACGTATATTATTAACAGGATTGAAAACAAAGATTTCTGACGCGCTTCGCCTCGCGCGTCTTTTATTTCCTCTGAGATTGAAAATGTTCAGGTTTCATTTAGTTCTGAAGATTACATTAAGTTCTGTATGAACCACCATATATTGCCCCTGCAGTATAGGCGCTCTGTAGCAGATGTTATCTTTTTAATTAAAATAGTCCTAGGTCTCATAGACTGTCCCGAACTTCTTATATCTTAATATCCTAATAAGAGTAGAATATCTTAATGTCCCTGCTCGACCCCTGCGTAATTTTAACTTACTCTCTACTCCATTTTGCAATACCAATTACAGGTCAATCACTTTCATGTTGCGTGCAAGTAAAACTTTTAACTCGCTGTCTGCCGATGTTGATGTAGATTTATTTAATGTTAGTATTGAAGCTGCAAGGCGTCAGCTTACGAAGCATGTCATTACTCTCCCTGAGGCGCTAGTTTAAAAACATATTATATTTTGTGTATGTGTTCCCAGTCCTGTTCTTTTCTACCTATATTTTGTTTATGTTAAAAAAAAATGGAAGCATTTGTAACGTAGAGTTAGATTTCGATGTAGTGTTTGTGTTTCATTGTAATATCTGTATTTATTTATAATAATAAATACAGTATCTAGAAGCAAGTGTATTTTTTTAAGAGTCCTTAGATAACGTAAGTATTCCACTCCCTAACGTTTTCTTAAATACTTAAGAGTTAAATCTTCTAATAGTGTTCTTTCCTGAATAACATGAGTAATAATTGCTTTAACCCTCCTCCAGAGTAAATTCAATATACTTACGCAAAATAAACTTGCATCAAGAAAGAATAAAGAAAAAAGAATAAAAAATAAAGAAAAAAGAAAATAAAGAATTAATAAAGAATGTATTTATTTATTTTATTTATTTTATCAAATCGTCTAAAAAAATAAAGAAAGAATTCATTCATTTATTCACTAAACCTTTTTTTCTTTCTTTTTCTTTTCTTTTCTTTCTCGTTTTTCCTGGTCCGTATTTTGCTACAGCTAGAATATTAACGTGGGTGAAATAAGACGATTCACTTTGTGGGCGGTGGTGTACCAAAATAATCAGGGTCATTTATCTCAATATGTAGCACACCAAGTCCTACACTAGCAGTAGAATTTCGTATAACTTAAACTGTGGCTGTTGGCTAAAAAGCGTCGGTGGTCTAGTGGCTAAGGCCGCTGTCTTCCACCTGAGAGACGCGGGTTCAATCCCCACCACGTACTAATGTGATTTTGATTTCATATACGTTTATTCGACGCTCTTAGGGCGTTTGCGCACTCATCCGTATCCGATTCTTATCCGGTCCGTTTTTGATCCGTAAAAAAAACGGACGGTAAATTCACGTCACTGACCACTTTACCACTGACTGATGAGCAGTCGACTTTACTCGAGTATAGATTTCGGGTACTTATAGAATTCGAATACTAGTTTGATCTTTTTTAATTAAATCTACTTATGTAATGTAGACCCCGCGATTAAGTCGCTCACGTTACTCGTATAGTTCGCTTCACGTAAATAGAATCCTGGAGTCTCTTGTCTCGAGTGTGCATTCGATTATGCACGTGCCAAAATTATGATACGATATCGCATTGAGTTCTGGCGCAAAATATTTCGGAACCAGCCTATAATATAGTACATCATCCCAAAATAAACTAAATTATATTGTGTAGTTGATGATTCTGCTCCAAAATATTAATTACATTACGACAAAAACTGTCAGACATTGGTCTGTCATGAATTGAAGTTGACTCAATTCGAAACATTTCTAAATCGTCATGTTTGAAATCAGAAATATAAAGGTCAGGTTCCGCTGAAACCAACGGATTCCTATTCAAAAAAACAGCAACCACATTATACATACATACTTTGGAAGTTGTCAGTGAGAACTGTATACTTAACAAATCTATATGCGATTACCTTCATTCCTTTGCTTATTGGCCTTTTAGGGATTGGAAATACGCTTCTCGAACTGGACAGATTCAGAACCTCTGAACTGAAATGGTTTTAAAAGTATGAACCTTTCAGCGTTGATAGTGTTCTTGCTCGCACCATTCAGGCCCGGGAGATGGCGGTGCGGTGTGTTGGTTGCATCTCCAGTTGTCGCTATGGGCTTCGTTTGTTCCCGCCGCCACCGCCGCAATGAAAAGAAAAAGAAGTTTACTTTCGTAAACGTTTTTGCCTAGTTTTCCTTGATTGTTCATTCTCGCTATGTTAGAAATTGTCCACGGGTAAAACAAATAGATATTGCGGAAAACAAGAGTTCTTCTGGACTTAATAAACACTTTGTTTGAATTGGATAAACTATTTCATTACTTTAGTCCTAATGTTGGTTCTATTACTTGAATTGATACACCTAATAAGTCCCTTTTTTGTGACTGTTTTTTATTTGACTTATACTTTAAACGAGCAATTCTTGCATATTCTATATAATAAGAATCTCGGGAACGGCTGCGGGGGTGATAAATCGATCTAGCTAAGTTTGATTCTTATTGAAACGGGTTTTCACCGTGTTTTCAGGCATTAAAATATTGCTACGCGATATCGTTAGAATAGACCGGTAATTTCACCGTCCTCAACGGCGTAACATTAGCTTTGACGGGAAACCGTGTGAAGGTCTTGAGTTCAAATCCTGAAGATGTTTTTTATTTATTACTTTTTTATGCAATATTTTAAATTTTTCATTTAGTTCTTAAAAAAAACAAAACATAACAGAAATCGAAATTTCTATACGTTTCCTTTTAACCACCAACAAATGGCACTTCAACTCACACGGGGCAATGACGCATGGCGCAGTGGCGAAATGATTTTTTTAAACACGTTTTTATTAAATCGCTTTCTTGTCTGTTTGTTTGTTTGTTTGTTAGTTCGAGGCGATTCTTGCAACCCATTTTGGAGCACTTGCCACTTGTCATTCGATTGGACTGAAATTTGATACACTCACTTTTATGTAACTTCGATGATAACGCAATAGATGGCGCTAGCCGTCACATGATAAAAGAAAGAAAGATAATTGAGTGTTTCCGTTTTTAATAAATAATAACGATGACGACCGTCCAGTCGATAAAATAAGCCGCGCGACATAAAACGTAACCGAAATAGTAACGTAGTTCTTATCTTCGCGCGATATAAACTTGGATACTATTGGCGGTTACTTTATATGTCGCGCGGTTTATTTTATCGACGGCCGTCATGCAGCGGGGGCAGGTTCTCTTGTAAAGTTTTATACACATTGGACTAAAAAGCACAAATAATTATTAAAGTAAAAAACGTTAACATGTTATTAACGCATTAAAAGAATAAAATAATTTGGTTGTGATTTTTATTGGAGTAGTACCTTTGTAGGGCTTAAAACGAAAAACGTGGGGTGAATGGAATAGATATTCTAAATAAAAATTCAATTTTATATTACTACTAGCGCCGCCTTATCCACTGTATCTGTGAAGCTAATAAGTTGGTAGGTTGGTTGGTATGGGAATAATTTTATTTCCTATAATAATCCTTTCTGAATCCTATCCAAGTCCGATACTAATTTATTATTTTATAATACATTTTCGTTTCCTCGTTTTACTCGGACCATCTGATGGAAAACTTTCAGACCACAATAGAATTCATTTTTGTATTTAAATAACTACATTTAGTTAGATATATATAAAAAAAAGAAAATAACAAATTAAAAAAGAAACAAACTAAAAAAGAACAGAGATATTAAAAAAATATATCTGTCGAGATTCGAACTGCAAACTCGCGGTGTCCCGACTGAGCCAAATTATTTTATTTGACTCAATAAAAGTGTTAATTAGTCCTGACTTTTAATTAAAACACAAATATTGTGGGGACATCTTCACACACGGCCACCTGATCCCAAACTAAGCAGAGCTTGTACTATGGGTACCAGACAGCTGATATACCTACATTACTACTTAAATAGATAAATATATACTTATATAGATAAATGACATCCAGACACAAGGCAAACACAAGTGCTCATCACACAAATGTTTGCCCTGGGCGGGATTCGAACCCGCGACCCTGTGCGTCGGATGTAGATACACTACTACCTGGGCTACACAACACAATTCAAAAACACAATACAATTGTGTAGTTTTTGTGTTTTACTTAAATAAACATTTATCACCTTATATTAGTAACCAACTTGACCTTTTTAAAAAGGTTCGTCGTTCGCTACTGTTTCGATCGGACGTGTTTTTTGGTTTATACAAAATATACTTTTAATTTGTGTATTCAAAATTCGCAACTTCTACCGTTGTACTAGAATCCGTTTTCTGTTAATCTCGTCTGTGCACTTGTGTCATCTGGTTTCTACGTGCAAGTGATTGTCATCAAGTGATCACCGCGTGAGGGCGCCACACGCCTCTACGCAAGTAAGAGAAAGCTGATAGATATTCTGTCTCACTTTATACTCACTCCGACGTTGCAGTACCCACGAATGCAAAAGGACTCAACAACAGCTACTCCACGCAAGGCTCGTTTAGATTGATTATTATACTTGCCCAACAATGAGTTTACTACGTTCACCAAGTAAATCGGGATCCCAACCTGACATATCTAAAGTAGCTTTTGACCCGATGGAGTATCAAAATCTTACTTTTCGATCTAAAAGAAAGCAACCTGATGACCATAATTGCACGTGTGCCACAGAGATACAGAGTATGCGAATAGAAATGAGCCGTATCACTGGTCTGCTTGAAAACTTCGCTAAGGATAATGTGCATACTATGAAACAAATGAACGATGGTATCTCTGACCTCAAAAGTGAAATAACCACCATGAAAACATTGCACGAACAAACTTTTAACAAAATAAGTAATGATGTTAGTGATGTGAAGTCTCAAGTGGCTGAAGTTAAGTCATCAATCTCTGGTTTAGCTACTGAGCAAAACCAATTAAAAATTAATATATCGCGGAAACTAAAGTCAACTTAGGTCAAGAGAAGCTCTGACTGAGGCTCAGCTTTGCAATAGTGAGAAAATAATTCAAGAGCTTCAAGAAAGAAATAAAAGACAGAAGAATATAATACTAGCCGGTATTCCTGAGCAGATCTCATCAAACTTTGATGAACGATTGTCAAAAGACAAAGTTGAAGTACTGAAAATTATTGCAAACTCATTCAATGATATACCAGAGCCAAACAATATATTCCGAATTGGAAAATATAGTTTAACTAAAACTAGAAGGATAAAAATTTGTTTTGATGATCCGGAGACTGCTAAACTACTTCTACGCAATAAAAATAATCTTCCCCAAGCTGAAATCTTCCAAAAGATGAAACTATATCACAGCAAAAACTTCGAAAAAGCCTACAAGATGAAATATCTCGTCGTCTAAAGGATGGGGAAACTAATCTTACTATAAAATACGAAAAAGGCATACCTAACATTGTTAAAACTACTCCAAAAACTAGAATCGTTGCCTGAAACAACGTTCGATGATATAACTTATCAGATACTTAATAAAAACAGTGATTTGCAAATTTTAAAATGCCATCTCAATTTCTTTTACCTAAATGCAAGGAACATAATTATGCAACAAATTTGACGAGTTAAACTGCATACTCAATTCAATCTCTACCACAACCCAAGTAATATTGGTCACTGAAACGTGGATTAAGTCTGAGGAACAAGCTCAAAGCTTTTATATTCCAAATTATACACATCACTATAACTTACGAACAGATAAAACAGGAGATGGAGTATCGGCTTTCATTCACAATAACCTGGAACATACCGTAACGGAATCTAACTACTCAGGAGGAAACAACTATTTGTGGATAAAACTAAAAAAATACTGCCTAGACATTGGTGCTGTTTACTACCCCGGAGATACAAACTTTGAAGTCACTAATACTTTGGAATACCAACTGCAGCAGCGAAACAGAGCGCTGGTGTTTGGTGATTTTAACATAGATATTCTTGAAAAAAGCAAAAGTAAACTTAAATATATTAACCTTTTGAATGCATCAGGTTATAAACTGTTGAACAAAATTGGTAAAAAGTACTACACCAGAGGAACAGCAACAAAGAAATCAATAATAGATCATGTCAGCACTAGTTTGAAAAATGACAAATATCATCTCTCCCTCATAGAATCCTCGTTTTCAAACCATAGACAATTTTATCTCACGCTTAAAAAACACAAACCCCCACGAAAACAATGTATCACATATCAATCCCTTAATTATGATGAACTATACCGGACTGTTGAAGACACACAAATCACAAGTGATCAAACCTTTGAACAACTCCAGGAATCACTGAAGAAACAAATCTAAAGTAGTAAAATTACCAAAAGCAAAGTATTGAACCTACCCCAGGAGGACTGGATAAATAAGGAAATAATTTATAGTATTAACCAGAGAAATAATCTATGGGCTAAACTTCAGATGGACTCGGAAAACGATACTCTAAAAAATGAGTTTGAGAATAAAAAAGATGCCACTGCCAACCTGATCAAGTCGACGAAAGATACTTATTATTATTAAATTTAGACGAAAACCGAAAAAGATGTGGAATTTAATAAGCTACCTCTCTAATAACAAATTAAAATCAAATTCCGCACCTATAAAACTGGTAAGTGCAGAAAAATCTATCACGGACCATACTGAGATCTGCAATATTTTCAATCACTACTTTTCAACTATCGGCTCCCAATTAACTAAAGAAATACCTTCACATTTCCATAACTTATATTCAAATTCTACACGGCCCAGTACCTGTACCAACTCACCAACACTTAGTATCCTAAATTCAACTACCGTTGAGAAAATATTTCAAATAATAGATAGCCTAGACCCAAATTCAAGCTCCGGCTTGAATGGTATAGCACCAAAGCCATTAAATGCGTAAAAAACCTCATAGCACCCAATCTTACAAATTGCATAAATAAATAAACTACTATTGGAAGGACAATTTCCCGACTCGCTCAAACTCGCAAAAGTCAGCCCTATATACAAATCTGGCACCAAAGATGACCCCGGGAACTACAGGCCGATATCTGTTCTTCCTATTTTATCGAAAATTCTTGAAAAGGTCATTTATATACGTCTGGATTGTTATCTCAACTCAATAATTTTTTTATCAGAGCGACAATTTGGTTTTCGGTCAAAAAGCAATACATTAGCCGCTACAGTAGACTTACGAAAATCAAACAAAATATCGATGACAAAAAGATTGCATTAGGTATATTTATAGATCTAAAGAAAGCGTTCGATACGGTGAGCCATAATATTTTATTAAAAAATCTAGAGATGACTGGAATTATGGGCTGTGCACTGAAAATGTTTCAATCTTACCTTGATAATAGGCAGCAGGTTGTGAAAATTAATAACTATGAAAGTAAACCTCTTCCTGTATCTTTCGGTGTCCCCCAAGGGTCTATTTCAGGGCCCTTGCTGTTTTTGATCTATATTAATAATATAAATTCGCTAAATTTGCGCGGCCACATAACACTTTATGCGGTCGACACATGTTTATTTTACTTCGGAACTTCCATTCATGAAATCATTGTATCTGCTCAAAAAGATTTAAATATTCTCAACAACTGGCTGCACTCAAATCTTTTAACTATTAATGTTACTAAAACGTCTTACATCATATTTAAAGCAAATAAACGTTTACCATCTTTCACTTCATTATCTATTAACAGCACTATAATTCAAGAAAAGCAATCTGAGAAATATCTGGGGTTGCGTGTAGATAGTCGGTTATCGTGGGATGCACACATTGATTATATTAAAAAACTAATAACTTCTCTTATGGGTCACCTACGCGGGATAGTCCGCTGTATTCCCCGAAAACTTCGTATGTAAATATATAGCTCCTTGATAAAATCACACCTAATTTACCTGATCGAAATATGGGGCAATTCAAATAAAACAAAACTTTACGAATTACAAGTAGCTCAAAATAGAATAATTAAAATGCTATATATTTCATTATCCCTACTCAACACCAACTTCTAAAATATTTAAAGAAACCAAACTCATGGATATAAAACAACTATACGCTTATCATACATGCATTCTCGTAAGAAAAGTGCTAAACAAATCCATCCAATCATCAATCACACTTACCCAAATTAAAAACGTGTCTAAACGCAGCACAAGACGAGCTAGTTTTATTATATTACCAAAGGTCCGAACTATGTACGGTCAGCGAATGTTTACTTACGGCGGTGCACAAATGTATAATAACCTACCTTCAGAACTTAAAAAAATTGATTCTCTCGCTCATTTTAAAATTAAACTAGCCCATCATATTATAAACGATTTTTAAATATAAAATTTGTTATTGAGAGGAAGTTTATTGATTATATTGTGTAATTGTATGAACCTGTTGTTTACTAATGTAGGTATAGTGCGAACGACCGTTACAAATTTACGTTTATGTTCTGTTCTCATGTAAGTGGCTTTTGTCTTTTATGAGAATAAATGTCTTTAAACCTAAGTAGGTATATATATACACTCACCGGCACATCTCACCGCCTAACCTTGTATTTTGGGTTAATTTAAAACTACACTTATTGTTATACATTACAATTGTTATATTGATAATTTTACGATAAATTAAACACACTTAAATAAACGTTAAATTAACAATTTTTTAACTAACATCAGCCGTAACTAATAGTTATAAAGAATCACGAGTATTCCCTGAAATGAAGGGTGGGCGGTTAGATGTGCCGGTGAATATATATATATAGGTAGGTATACCTAGAGGTACCTCGAAAGGTGTTTCTTTCTATAGCATTAAAGGAATATTTTTTTTAAAATAAAATTTTGCCCTTCATAATTACATTTGTAAGTGCATATTTGTTGAAATTGAAATGTTAGATAGTTTTTTCCACTGGCATCATAAATTCTTTAGAGACAGTTATTAAAATTCATGCAATGATCTAACTCTTTTGTTACATTTTTTTAATTTTCATATGAAACTATCATCTCGGCTGCGTATTTCGGTTACAATATTTCCAGATAATGAAAAACTCTCTTTCATTTTCGATTGAAGTTCTCGCTGTGATTAGCTTTTACAGTCTTTAAAGCTTTATTTGGGTTTTACAAATTTGAATTATTAGTAAGAAGTAAACGTGATGTCATCAAAAACATAACTTGTAAAAAAACCAAGTCTCGCACGCTCAATCAATCTATGTATTTATTTAAAACATAAGAGATTTTTAATATTGATCTGGTCACTATAAGATGTTGTTAGGTGAGCTAATTACGTAATAACTTAAGACAGAAGGACTCTTAAGTAGGGACTGAATAAATTAACCGACTTGGTATTACATGGATCTCACAACTTTTTACGGTAGACTAAGTTGCGTGCGAGACTTGGTTTTTTTACAAGTTATGTTTTTGATGGCATCTCATTTCTTTTTGTAGATCGCATGAAAACACAATGTAAAAATGCACACCTACGTTACGCTCCACCTACCCTACACCTACCTTACACCTACCCTACACCTACCCTACACCTACCCTACACCTACCCTACACCTACCCTACACCTACCCTACACCTACCCTACACCTACCCTACACCTACCCTACACCTACCCTACACCTACCCTACACCTACCCTACACCTACCCTACACCTACCTACACCTACCGTACACCTATCCTACACCTACCCTACACCTACCCTACACCTATCCAACACCTACCCTACACCTACCCTACACCTACCCTACATCTACCCTACACCTATCCTACACCTACCCTGTACCTCTTATTCAATTATATTCCATCATCATCATTCCATTATACAGGTACACTGATTCATTTACTGCAAATGTAACTTTGTAATCCTATATAATGCCCCAAGATTTATATGGGATTACAAAGTTATCTTGCAGATGATGTATCTAGAAAAATGGGCCGAAATTGCAAAATGTTTTAGTTTTTCCTTGGTTTATACACTAAACACTAATTCCATTCTAAATTTGAAGCTTCTATGTCTGCTAGAAGTGCCTTAGAGTTTTGATGATCGGTCAGTCAGTCAGTGAGTGACAAAATTAAGAAACTTTGACTAGTTATAATTCTTAAACTACTGGTTCAAATTGATTGAAAATTGAAATATACCGTATTTATACAATGCCTGCTTGGTTACTGAAAACTCAGGCTTCTAGTTTTATCCACAACGAAGTTATAAGGGGGTCGAAAATGGCCTGAACTGCTTCGAGAAAAGTATGGTACGGCCGTGCCGCTTTTTTGCTCCACTTGGCGGGGGCACTGCCGTGCCCCCAGATACAATAATTTGGCGGATATTTTGTTTAGTTCCTGGATTTCACCGACTGAACCTAGAGCGGAAATCCGGTATTTCCTATTTCCTGTGCCCTGTGCATCAGACGAAGTATGCATTTGACACATGATATGTAACAAATAGAATGTGCATCCGGAGTGTATTCTGATTCAATTTTGATACTCGTAGCAAACTGAGACGGATCGGTGCAATGCATTTTGATTAAACAGGAATAGATGGCCGATCGGGCCGATTTGTGGTTAGTTTTATGATTGATTGATAAGACTGGTCACCAAGCAATACCAACTCCTGTGCGCTACACGATTTTCTTATTTTTGTGTTTAGGCATAAAGGATTCAAAAAGTCTGCTTTGTTATTTACGCAGGTAATTTTTTCATATTTCATATTTATTTATTTGCTTACAAATGGTAACAATTTGATCTTATAACATAAATACAGTCTCTCATTTGATACCTCGTAAGGTGTTGCAAATTCCCCTTAATAACATTTGTGAATTTAAAATAAAAAAACAATATGTAAACAAAAAAAAACGAAATAAAATGTTAGTATACACTTAAGATTAGGTGTTAGTTTTTGTAAATGATGTAGTGCCTATTATGGAGATGATTCAACAATTAGCAATTTCTATTACATCATTTTATTATAAAGTAGCATTAAGAAGTTTTATTGATGAAGTCGTCTATTTTATAATAACATTGATTGAGCAGGTATTTTTTTATTTCACTTAGAAGGATTCATATTTTTCTATTGATTTTAGTTTCCGGTATTGCATTGTAGAATTTTACGGCTGAGTAGTATGGTCCCTTACGAAATAATTCCATAGTGGATTTTGGCGGTTTTAGATTGTAAATGTATTTTTGTCTTATGTTTCGTTTTGGTTGCGCATCTTTTTCTAGGGTAAATAAGTACATATTGCGCCGTACGAAAAGAGCAGTTTCCAATATGTAAAGAGACGGTTGGGTAAGAATTTTTTGTTGTATAAAATGTGGCCGGCAGCTATCTCTTTGTTTGATGTTGATAAGAGCGCGAATGCATTTTTTCTGGGCGACAAACAGGTCTTGAGTGTCGGTACTGTTTCCCCATAAACCAGTTCCGTATCTGAGCCACGCCTCTGCGTACGCGTAATATGCCATTAGGGCAGTTTTATAATTAGTTTTTATTTTTAGTATGTGTATGTGCAAACCGTGAAATTTTTTATTTTATGTTCGAGATGTGTTGTTTCCAGTTTGAATCAATAGTCAGTCCTAATAAGGTATGTTCTTTAACTTCCTCGATTTTTTGACCAGCTATTTTTATATCGAGGTTAAGCGGCAATCTTTGGTATGGGTGGAATTGTATTAGTTTTGTCTTGTTTAAATTTAGTTCTAAATTCCGTTCTGTAAGCCATTTAATTACTGTTTTGAGAGTATCTTCTATTTTCCGCGTATAGTTTTCGTGATTTTGGAACTTAAATATTAGCGAAATATCGTCTGCAAACAAAATGCATTCGACATCTAGTATTTTTGGCAAGTTGTTTACTTATATAGATCAAAAAAATTAAACAACTTAGCACACTGCCTTGCGGTATAGAACCAGTTACCTCTCTAGCGTTTGAAGACACAGTTTGTACATCGTTGGCATTTTTGTTATAGTATTCTACTTGAACGTATTGTTTCCGATTATGTAGATAAGATTTCATCCATTCATAAGTGATGCCGCGAATACCTAACCTATATAAGTCCGATAATAGTATTTGGTGCGAAACACGATCGTAAGCTTTACTTAAGTCGAGTAAAAGTCCTATAACGTTGTATGTTTGTTGATATGATTTAAAGCAGTCTGAATGTACGTGTATACCTTAGAGCATTAACCCAACGTGTATACTGCTAAAGTAGTTGACCGCTTTTTACCCGACTGCTTTAGAGGGTTATGTTTTTCGAGTGTATGTATGTATGTATATTTCTTTGGCACGCTCTACAGCCTAAACGGCTTGATGGATTTTAGCTAAAGAGGTATCGTTAGATTCGTCTTACTGGTGAGAGTGACACTGGGTACATCTAATTTATAAAAAAACCAAGATGGCCTATTTTTGGCGCCAAAAGTTTTAAATTTTTCATGCAGTCGGGTTTTTTGTTTTTTTAATAATAGTGGTTATTTCGGAAACCAAATTGATTTTCGTCGAACAATTTATATTTTTCAAAAAAAAATATTAGTCGGTTATACATTGCTTTTTCAAACACTTTAAAGATAGACGGCAAAAGTGATATTGGACGGTAATTATTCGGATCAACTTCGTTTCCTTTATAAAAAATAGGTTTTATAATTGCAGTCTTCAATAAATCTGGAAATGGTCCCTCTTCGAACGATTGGTTAATTAATATTGTAAGCGGAGGGGCTGGTTTCGCGGCACATGTTTTTAATAGGGAAGAAGGTATTGCGTCCGTTACAACACTTTTTTTATTTTTTATACCCCGAATAATATTATAGATTTCTTTCTCGGTGCAATCTCTCTATATCAAAAACAATTTACCGCCTGCAAATACATTTCCATTGAGACCTTTATTGGTGTAGCACTCTCGTTTTAAGTCCTGCAAGAGTGCTACACCAACAAAGGTCTCAATGGAAATTATTTTATGCTTTTGAGTGCGTAGGAACGTGTTGTTGAAAGATATTTTTACTTAATAATTATTCCTTATCAAAGATGCACAGGCGGTTTCCTCTGAATGGTACACCAGTACATAAATACCTACCTATCTTTAAACATAGTGCTTCTTTTTCTCTCTGTCTTGTTTCTCACGTCTCATTTTCTGTCTGTTTGTTCTACTCTACAGGTCGCGTTTCTCATCTGATTCTCGTGTGAGTTCAATAAATTAATAGATTTTTTTGTCGAGTCAGTTTTTGAATGACGGAGTTATGGGGGTTACCAGCTTACAATGTCCACCGCTGAGGCTGTTTTCATCTACAGGTCACATTTCACAACCAATAAAAATAAAATACAATAAAATAATATTTGAGATAAATTGAGTTAAGTTTCAAGAGGTCTGGGATGTTTGTGGAGAAAAAATAAATAATAAAGAGATATAGAACAGACTCGCGAGGTCTACAGCTCACAGAGCCACTAGTTTACTTAAAGGAAAAATCCTAACACGGAGTTATGGGGCACGGCAGTGCCCCCGCCAGCGCCAAGTCGAGCAAAAATCCTTTTCTCGACGCAGTTTGGGCCATTTTCGACCCCCCTATGAACTTCGTTGTGCATAAAACTAGAAGCCTGAATTTTTAGTAACCAAGCAGGCATTGTATAAGCACGGTATATTTCAAATTTCATTCAATTCGAACAAGTAGTTTGTGACGAAGCTCCCATAGCTTCTCTCTGTGTCTCAATATATCTATGACAATCTTGTGTACATAAAACTAAATATAAGTAATTTTCAGAAGCACAGTGATATACACAATTTTAATACTAGAAATAAAGACAAGTTGGTTGCGTATGACAGCCGACTACATAAAATTAGTAATTATTTTAAAGGCAATTGTATACGCTATACAATAAGGTCCCTACTGATATTAAAAACTTGCCTTTAGACAAGTTTGAAATAATTGAAAAAAACAGAAATTGTATAAAAAAGGTTACTATAGGATATCTGATTACTTAGAAGACAGATGTCCATGGGAATAGATTGTTTGAGTAGCAGGCTTTTTCGATATATAATAAGCATTAATTTTGTAATTGTCAATTTTTTATTTAAAAAAGGAAACGCAAAAGATGCGACGACTGTGGAGTTTCTTCGGTGAGCTCTTCTCCACAGATTCCGCCATTGTGTTAGTGAACTCACCCAAAAAAATGTAATGACGGATCTAAGTGATGTAATAACATCCTATGGAAATAAATAATTTTGACTTTGACTTTGACTTTCGCACAATAGGTATCATCACATCAAGGCACGACGGCCATTCGAGTCTACCCACATCGAGCTCCGCATCGGCGACTGGCACTGCATCGCACGGACCCGAACATTCTCGAAACTCAAGTCTGACGTCAACGCCCCACTCTGCCACCAGGGTATTTACGGAGCTGCACGACGACAGACGCGGTATTTATTGGTGATTAATAAAAAACTGTGGAGTTTGGTATACACAACTGGAGTTTCCTTCTGTACGAGCCCTTACTTCTGAGATAATTTTATACAGATATACCATAAAGATATATTTATTTGCCAAAACATGGTATAAAGATGGTAAGTTATGAGATCGTGCATTCATGTTTTGCTGAAATACTAATAGCATGCAAATATTTTAAATAATATAATATTTTGTCAATATTTTACTTATACATTTGTCATGAAATATAATTTCATATTTATAGGAAACTTGTATACTAACTAACTTCTAAAGAATTCGTCCATATTGTAATAGTACGTTACTGCCGCGGCCGCAAAATTAGGCTATTGGTGGACGAGGGCACGTTTAAAGGCCGAGCCGCAGGCGAGGACTTTTATTGTGTACGAGTCCAGCAAGAGTTATTGCGGCCGAGGCTTGTATAGTACTTTTCTCTGAAATTTGGGAGTAAATTATAAAATACTAAAATATTGTGGTAGGTACCTTTTAGATGTCTTCTTGTATCATACTAAACTTATAAGTTCTAATCGTTATCACTTTAACCTTTACTTTAATTTCTTGAACCATTCATTGTTATAATACTTCCCTAATTCAATGATTAGTTAACTTCATCATGATAAATAAGTAAGAAAATAGTACGATAAAAATAAAAGAGACGAAAATTACAAACCGCCATATTGCATACTTTTCTTTTTTTTGTTGACAGTGTCATACAGAGCATACAGCCAACTCCAATCCATACGATTCGTGTACGATTCATATAAAATTTGAATTAAGAACATAAGAGTATGCTGTAAAAAGACTCAAATACATTTAAATTTCCAGACGAAAGTTACTTTGCTGGCCTAGGCCATTTGAGGGCACATTGCGTCGCTCGTATGACTAACTCGTGTATCTCAGTTTTTGGTCGATTTGAGTTAGGAACACCACTAAATTCACCTTTTCGTACTCTACAGTTACCACTGATCTGTGTATCTGTAGGTAGCCTGGTTTTCAAAATAATGATATCTGCAGAGGCGTCGTATCTAACAATTGCTCATAAAAATACACAACTAACTAACCTGACTCATTTAGGACTTTTAGTTAAAATCAAATTTATGATCAGGCAGAAAATTATATGTCCTATCTCAGATAGGTTTGTTAGTGGAATTTTAAAAGTGTTATTATTTTATAATGCGTCTGAGATATGATTCTCAGACGATTTTCGACTGAATGCCTCATAGACTAAATACTATATTAACTTCAATTAATTGGATAAAAAATCACGCCACGTGCGCCATTTTGTCGAACACCCCCCTCTCATCTCGCCGGCCTGAGTTGGCGGCGTCGCGGATCGCGATTCACTCAGTAGTTGTCATTCTGTGATTCGAGAAATTGCCACGTTATAAAGTCGCCGATAATATTGCTGTGCGAATCTGTGGAAATAATTGTATAATACTATAATACTAACTTATAATATTATTTTTGCAAGTAAGATTTCAGTGTTTCTTCTTCTTCTTCTTCTTCTTTCGTGTCGGCAAGAACACGGGCTAAATCTTACTTGCCCAGAAAGCGGCTACCGTGGTTCCCTGGTTACTGACAAGTAAGTCCTCACGTGAGCAGGTGGTCGAGCACGCGGGACAGTTAGTGAGGTGTAGCATGGTTTGCAAGGGTTCTCCACATTCACAGCTGGCGTTTGCGCTACTTGAGTACCCCCACCGACACAGGTTATCTTTGCTTCGGCCAACCTGGGTCCTCAGCCTATTTAGACTTCTCCAGGTTGGCCAAGGTTCCTTATAGCCTGGAGGCAGATTTTCGTTGGGGGGGTACAGTGAATGTGGATACTCGCTTGCCCAAAGCCTGCACCTCACGTCAGTAGGGTTTTGGTCGGTAGGCTGCGTAGATCGCAGGAAGCTTTTGCGGCTTCGCAACCGACCTGCGGCGGGGGAGAGCCCGTAGAGTGGGTGTCTCGGATCACTTTCCTGTTTTTGTTTTTCAAGCGAACATGTCACCTCTCTACTGACTCTGGGTGGAGCTATTCCCGCAAGAGGAAACAGCATACCGACCAGGGTTGGCTTAAGACAGCCAGTCACTATGCGGCAGGTGTCGTTCAGCTCTGCGTCCACCTCTCTGGTATGTGCTGACCTAGCCCACACTGGACACGCGTACTCTCCTGCTGAGAAACACAGAGCTAGTCCTGTAATGCGCATAACCGTTGGGTTTGCTCCCCAGTTGGTGGAGGAGAGACGGCGCAGTAGGTTATTGCGGGAACTAACTTTTTGTTTTGTGTTTCTGCAGTGGGTTTTGTAAGTCAGAGAGCGGTCCAGTGTCACTCCCAGGTATCTAGGAAAGTTACAGTGTTGGATAGCGACGCCTTTCTAGGAAATTTTCAGCTCCCTGTTTGCCTCCCGGTTACGTAGGTGGAAAGCACACGATTGGGTTTTGCTTGGATTGGGCCTTAGAGCGTTATGCTCGTAGTATTTATGAAGGCTTTCCAAGGCAAGGTTCAGTGTACTTTCCACGTTTTTGAAGGTCTTATCTTGGCAAGTTAGTGCAAGATCATCGGCATAGATATATCGCCGAGTGTTAGGGTAGTGGGGCTGATCATTCGTATAGACGTTGAATAAAAGTGGTGCCAGGACGCTTCCTTGGGGAAGGCCGTTTTTCTGACAGCGCCATCTGCTCTTCTTTCCGTGTAAGTGGACGCAGAAGCGGCGGTTAAGAAGAAGCTCGCTTAACAGTGACACGAAGTGGGGTCGTTTGTGGCACTCGATACTTAAGACAGCAATTTTTTTATATTCACTGTGTCATACGCTGCTGAGAGGTCAACAAACACAGCACCTGGGACCAAGCCCCGTTCAAATCCGTCCTCAATGAATTGGGTGAGGTTTAGCACCTGACTGGTGAATGATTTTCCCGGCCGAAATCCAGCCTGTTCTGGGATGAGAGTGGGGTCAATGGTCACTGTGAGTCGGTTGAGTATTAGTCGCTCGAAAAGCTTGAAAGTATGACACAGGAGAGAAATTGGTCTGTAGCTCTTAGGGTCAGATGGAGATTTCCCTGGTTTTAGTAAGGCCACAATTTTCGATTTCCACAATTTCGGAATCTTCGCTGATGCCATGCACGCGTTAAATAAACTAAGCAGCCAGGATATAGCCACTGGTCCCAGGTGTTTCAGCTGTTCGAATGTGATATCATCTAAGCCAGCAGCTTTGCCGTTTTTGAGTGCTTTTATGCTTGTGATGATATCAGTGAGTGTGAAAGGCATGCTGATGTTGTTGCATGTCTGTTGCGTATGTTGGGCTGATTTTGGTGTTTTGTGGAGTCTTCCAGTAGGCTTTCCATTAAGTATAAGCTGGTGAGCTACTTGATTGGCTGTGGTTTGGCCCGGCAGTGATGGAGGGGGCGCGTCATTTGTCAGTTTTTCTATTGTGGACCACGCTTTCTTGCTATTGTGCGTCATATCAATAGTCGTGACTGTATTCATCCACTTTTTCTGCCTGCTGTCGCCTACTAGACTAAGGAGCTCTTCTCCGAGATGGTCTGTTCAGAGAAGGGGTCTTCTGCAAAGAGTGCCTCATATTGTGTTAGTAGGGTAGAGGCTTCTGTTGTCAAGCCTGGGACTTATGATGTGCGACAGCCTCTGGGTATGGTCCGGCGGGTTACTGACCAGATAACTTTTACAAACCCGTCGTAGTTTTGAGGTTCAGGTGGTAGATCGAGAAGCTGTTGGTCCACTTTTTCAGAGAAACTGGTCCAGTCGGCTTTGACAAAGTTGAACCTTCTTCTGAATGGGACCTGTAAAGATCTCACGGTAGCCACCACCTGAATCACTACAAGCCGTTGCTGTGTTCTGGGTATTGGAGAGCACAGTTGTTTGGTACATTGTGGTCTTATATTTGCGCTGCAGAAAGCGAGGTCCGGGTTATAGCCGCGACGCCAACGGCGGCTGTAGAATGATGCAGGTAGTTTGGCACTGTGGATGAGTTCCAGGCCGTGCGAATCTGACCATCGCTCTACAGCTTCTCCGTTTGAATTACTGGCTGCATAGCCCCAGGTGGTATTAAAGTCGCCAAGTACTAGTTTAGTGGGGTGATTATCAAAGTTCTTGGTTTTTATGAATCTAAAGTGTTTCTTATTTCACTGTTTAATTATTTTATGATACTAGGCTATGTTTGTTCAAAGTTGAGACTAATTTTAATTAATAGTTACTATTGATAGTTGAACTCATTCATAGTATTATTATTGTCTGTGTGATTTACTATAATGTTTTGTCTTTTGAAGGTTCAAACAGATTTTTTTTGTTAATGCTCTGACTTTAATAAAGAGAGTTGTGTTATGTTTATTTTGGAGTCATATTATAATTTTTGGTTTGTTCTTTATTTTGTTTTTAGTATAGAGTATGGAGCAATTGAAATATTTTAAGACTAATATAAGCTACCTCTTTAAGTACTGTAAGGAGCGGCCTCCTTTGAGCGGACTGGCTGTTCGTATAGTTCGATAGAGTTTAAAGATTTTGAAATACGAATGGTTCTTTTTTGCTTTTTTGACTCGGGACGTCACGTTGTGACCGAGTAGACGGTTTTCTGTGTGATAGTGCAAAAAGACATAATAAATTCATCTACAATATTTATTTGAGTTTAACTTAAAATTAGCTAGCGCCCATCTGGCTACCGCCCCCCGTTTTACTTGACGGAGGCGCCGGATATTGTGATTTTAAATAAAACATTCATACCTAATATTAACAAGATTATTAATGTGTTCTCTCACAGGTAACTTCTGTGTTTTTAATTCTCTGTAATCAATCTCTGCTAATATTCATTTTGAAGTTCTAATTTTAGTAAGTCTTTTTGTAATCCTTGTATCAGTTGAAATTTTCCAAAAATGTTGGAAGTTACCACAAGAATTAAAATATGAAGACTGTTTTAGAGTTTAAGTTTCCAATTAATGAGACGACTTAAGTTCCTACTATGATTTTAGTCATTAAATATAATATAAAAAGCTTTATATTTGCCTTTTATTCGTATGTCTATAGTAGTTCAAAAGCACCTAAGTGGGATGAAATGGAAAACAAAGTTTTCACAAAGTCGTGTATCTGTTTTGAACTAGCATAAATAATGTTATTAATGCAAAATAATAATAAAGGAATACACAGGCTTAAAGCCCGCGTTTCACTCTATTTGAATACATTTCACTTAAATTGACATTCAGCTTGCGGAATTGAAATAAAAATATTTTTTCACTTCTTTAAACCGAAAAACGCTTGCATTGGAAAACAGCTCAAACTGAGATACACTAGTTAGTCATATGAGCGACGATTGCTGGCTAGGTTAAGCAACTATAATTTACTCAATACAGCTGCTTAATCATATTCCATATCCTTGCGAACATTACATTATAAAGAGAAGTCATAAAATATTAAAGAATTGAAGACATTATCAAGATCTAAGTTAAAGCAATTATAATTTACTCAATAAAGTTGCTTCAAATACCTAATCCTTGCAAACATTACATGATAAAGAGAAGTTATAAAATATTAAATTTTGCCTAAAAGACTCTGCTAATACTTTAGTATACACTGCGCGGTGTCATTGAGAAATGAGCTCTGCAAACAAACAAAAGCGCTATAGCTGACCTCACGAGTGGCCACTCACACACACAAATAAAACACAAACCAACTAAATGAATGCATTCTAAAATATAAAGAGGCAGCTACTGTTCTCGGGTCTGACTACGAGATACAGAATATAAAAATAATAAAAGTTACGAAACATAAAACAACAATGCGAGTCTCACTATCCTTGGCACAACCCAGAGGCCTACTTGCAAAGTCGGCTGGAATCACATGTGTTCCAGAAGGCGTAGCCGGGTGCACAGCAATACTCAAGTTTACAGAGAGCTGACACTTTAATCTACAAGGGAAGTCGCTGACGTTGGCTCGCTGTAACCTGCTTGCGGCTGGCTGGGATCATGTGTCCCAGAAAGCGTGGGTTGAGTTCAACGCGGAAACTCTTTTTGGGGTTATATGATAAAACTTCATTCACAGGAAGTCGCTGTGGTAGAGCTCGACACAGAAACTTTCATTGAACCCTTTTCGTTTGTCCTTGCTAAACATAATAATATGTTTAGCACTCAGGAGAAAGACTGCACTGAAGATGTAAAAAAGCTTTTTAACAAAAAATTCAACCAACGAAAAAGTAACTAAATAGTAGTTTATGAAACTGTTGCATAATGAGGGGTATTAAAACACGAGTGTGTGTTTAAAAACCGAGCCGAGTAGACGAGTTTTTTAATAGTTCCACACGAGTGTTTTAATACCTAGTTATGTGCACTACTTTATCTACTCTCATACATTGGTGTTGAACCTTTAAGTTAAAAGAGTAAGAAATTTTTTGCTTTTCCATTCCATAAGATCTTCATAGCATTTATCATATATCTTTCTCGACTTTGCTAGTAAAAGATATGAGTCATTTCCGTTTAAAATATCGGGCGGAGTCAAATTCTCTTCACAATCACAGCTGCTATCGGATATTTTTACGCAAAAATAACAATATTTCCATCAAATTCAGTACAAGAAAACATAGGAATGGCGCCAAACAAAAAATGTTATTTTATAACATCGTTTTCATAGAGAGAACTGTGTTATAATATGATTCTATTTTTAAATTTCGGTATTGTGTTTATAAATGGTGTGAATATAAGACGGTTGTGGATTTTGTAATTCGAATTTTACGATATGAGAGTAGATAAAAGTATAAATTAAATTAACCTTCTCTTACTTAACCAACATACTCGTAGAAATTGAAAATGGCCTATAATTTGCAATCAAACCACTATTAATTATTTACTTTTTTATCTACACTTTTTGTAGTCGGTGCCAGCCAAAGCGAGAAAAACTGAACCAATAATAATGCGGAAATGCTTTGAATTCGCTTTATTTACTTTTATTCATTTCAGTCTGGGTCCGCCACACCGCGGACCGGCGATCTGGTGAACGTCACTGTTTGCTGCTGGATGCTGGGACCGGGCCAATGCCCGGTCCTGCGCTGACCGCAAGTACCTATCCAAGTTTATATCGCGCTATTGGCAATTGGTAACCAACAACAACACAACACAATTGGAGACCTGCCCCTGCTGCATGACGACGCGACATAAAACGTGGTTACCAATTGCCAATAGCGCGATATAAACTTGGATAGGTACTATTGGTTTATATATCGTGCGAATTACTTTATCGACGGTCGTCATGCAGCAGGGCTGAGGTCTTTGTCTAGCTGTGGACGTCTTCGACTTCGATATCGTATTAAATAAATAAAAATTGTTTATTTCAGGCATGATAAACCCATACATTTAAAAACCCATACATTTAAAATTATTATTACACATTGTAAAAATGTCACAACAAAACAAAATGTCAAAAATAATTCATATTATGATGACATTTATACATGAAGTATGTACCTATCAATAATCCGTGCAAACGAGTACAAAATATATCCATACATAAGTTTTTTTTACAAAACACATGTCACAAGGTTGTTATGTAGAATTGCCTGCTGATAGATCACTGAGAGTACAACTTGTACAATGGAGTTAGACGAGGAATACAAACGTCTATGGAACGAAGACTTTACATTTTTGAGTAGGAATGTACCTATATCGGAAACCCTGCTGTCCGCGAACATGCCAGACGCGCTACACCGCCAAGGTAGGCGGAGCCTTGCTCTTAGTGAGTTATTATATTGAACGCGAAGGGTATTGAATGTACTCTTCGTATAGTCCGTCCACAGTTAGTAGTAGTATTATAGAACAAAAACAAGCTGAGAATACCTACCTGCACCGACTGGCTGGCACCGACTACAAAAAGTGTAGATAAATTTTATTTTAAAGAATTAATTGTGATTTGATTACAAAACATAGGCCATTTTTAATTTCTATGTTGGATATGAGAAGGTTTATTGAATTTTTTGTTAAAAAGCTTTTTTATCCATAGAACTTTAGATTTCAATGCGTACACCATCTGGAAGATAATCGTCAAAAATTGTGTTGGACGCCAAGTGTTCCCACTAGCATATGGCTGCGATTTTGCCCGCATCGCCCGGATCGCTGTCCGATTGCCCTGAACGACAATTTTGTTCATACATGATGCGGGCTGGATCGAGATGGATGGCGTGTTCTCGTCTCGGAGGCCAAGGTCCACTTTGGATCGCTGAGCGGAGTAAGTAAGTATGATTCGGGCTGCGTTCACTTTGACCTGACCGCAGACCGCAGAACGCATCCTGTGTGACAAATCCTTAAAAGCCGACTGTTTTTAACACATTCACATTTGATATCCCCTTAATAATTAAAACTTAGTTAAATTAATTTGCAATAAAGTTATCAAATACAATAAAATGTTAGTACTAAAATATTATATGCTGCCACAAACCTTAATCTATTATTGTTAGTATTTTAAATTTAATATAATTTAGTGAAACTATTATTAGTATTATTAAACAATACAATTCATAGGTATAAATTTTAGAACTTTAAAATAAATATTTTATACAGCTTGACCATGAGATCGATATTTTATAATGTAGGTATGTAATTAATTATGTCTATTATGTAAGTAATTATGTCTATTATGTAAGATAAAATAAAATTATGTCAATGTTTGTTTTTGTTAATAGTATTTATATTAATGCTCAGTTTGGTTTAGAAAATCACCAATTTTATAATAACATTTTTGTACGAGATATTCTTTTAGTTTAAATTGGAATGTTTTGTACTTTTCTATTGACTTTATACATTCCGGAATCGCATTGTATATCTATACTGCCGCGTAGTATCCTTCCGATACATTTCCATTTGTGTCTTTGGTATATCGAGATTGTAAATATCCTTTTTCTTTAAGCTGCGCTTCGGTTGTGTGTCCTTTTTAAGTGTAAATAGTTGCATACTACGTCGTACAAAAAGAGCGGTTTCCAAAATATAAAGAGATAGCAAGGTAAGTATCTTTTGCTGGATAAAATGTCTAATGTTAACCTTCGCGCGAATGCACTTTTTTTGCATGATAAACAGGTTAGGCGCATCGGTACTATTTCCCCATAGAACAGTTCCATATCTGTTGTGTGTTGGACCACGAAATTTACTAGTAAAATGATCATGATCTGCAACTTTACTGTCTTAAGGGGAAAACTCTTTTCTGCAGATATGACAAGTTTGTGCATTTGTAAATAACTCTCTCTCCTGAGTGCTTAAAGGTGACATAGCTTTCTTGTTTTTCAATATAGTATTATATAACCTAGTCACATCATTAGTGAGGGACTGGACAAACATGTTTGCGCAATTTGGTCTTCTGTAAGAACGTAATCATTTAACTCTGGTTGAGATTAGATTATATATAGTAAGAATATTTTTGGAATGTAAAGATTTATCTTTGTCTTCGTATTCTCGAAACAAGTTTTCAAAGTCCCCATATAGGTAAGTATTCTTTGAGTACTCTTTGAGTTTTCATATAGTTTGTAAAGTATAGTTTACTATCTTTTTCCGGCAAGACTGTTTGCACTCTAGGGCAGTTATGATTTAACAGCTTTTCCTCGGAATCAAAATAAATAAAGCATTCCTCACACAAATAAATTTTCGAGTTATGTTTAGTAAGCTGTTTATGAACAAGTTTTTATAAGTCTTTTATCAATTAAAAATGACTTTTGTTTCCTTTAGTAATTTGCAATAAGTTGATGTGTGTCAACAAGATGTGTAACAACACTTAGGTTAGGATTATTTATTTCAAACTGTCTTAAATCATTGAAACTAGGAGGGAACGACATACCTTCGGTACAAAACAATTTTACATAGTGAGGATATGATTTGACTCTATTAGGGTTATTTTTGACTGGGTATGAGCAGTAATACTTCGTAAATAAACAAAAATCGTCTTTATGCTGTATGTTCAAACAAGCTTTTGTGTTTCGGATTTATGCTGGCAATGGTATATAAGAACCAGTCCTCAGAGGATTATATTTGTTTACGTTAACTTCTATATGACTCACTGACTCAATAGACCAGCCAGATTCTGAGAGCTGAAGCTCTGAATATTTATTAGTTAACTTTTCTACGGATTTAGTGTATAAAGAAGATAATATATTAATGACCGCAAAAGTTTAAAATTAGATATATTAGTATTTTGAAATATAGTTTCAAACTTTGTACTGAATGATTTTAATGACTTCTCATCATTCTTTGGTAAAGTATACTTCACATAAAGTTCAAAATTAACTTAAATTGCTGTATTATTAATCAAAGCTTTTTTTATCCTGTTGAGGACACTGACAACAAAAAAAGCTCATGTTGAATGAAAATGCCCTCAGGTTTAACTCATTCAATCAATCAACGACCCATTACAAGATTAACTCGGTTGCAATTCTGTTTTTAAAAGCAATTCGAATTCAGATTGCAACAAACAATCATATTAATGAATGTCTTTTTATGTGACGAAAAGCTTTTAGGGATGTACTTATTGTAAGCTTGACAGTAGTGCATTGTAAACTTTGAAGTTTCTTCATATTTACTTTTCATTTTTAGGTTCAGTGTAAAAACGAGGTAGACCTGTTAGAATAAGAAAATATTATTTGAATAAGATAAACACAAGTAACAATTTTTTTTATAAAGTAATTGCAATAGACATTGTATAAGTAGTCTAGTAGTAGACAATGATAGTAATAATAAACGATTAAATGCGGTAATGCGTAAGTAGGTACACAATATTATTAAAAATGTACTCAACTAAAATGTTGTATAGAGTATAGGTTGTACATTTTTAAATTCTGCTCTACCCGCCTGAACTAGCGCAGTGACTGCTTTCCAAATGGAAGTATCGACATCAGTTGCTACTTTTAAAGTGACTAGTTACGGCCAGTTTCCAACGTTCGGTGCCTCACGTGTGTTATAGACACGAAGCTCGACGAAATATTGGCCGTCGGTCGCGGGCGCAGCTAGAGTTGTAGTCCCAGAGGCGTTCTTTAGCACCAGGACACTCCGTAACTTGGCTGCCTTGACTGGTGCTAAGTCTTCGCCCTGAAAATACAAAAATCAAGAAATCGGTAACAAAGTTGATGCGCTCGAGGGTTTGTGGTGATTTTGTACTCTTTACGTATAATACATAAGTTAAGTATAATTTGCGTTTTGTGTAATTTGTGTAATGCTAAGTATAGTTAAGTTAATAAGTAATCCTAACCATAAATCTAATTAAATTGGTCAATAGGGATAAAGCTATTAAATTGTCAATATAAAAGGAGCCCTGACAAAAAAGTTCATTATAAACTGGTTTATAACAAAATAAGGGCTTAAACCAACTTACAATGAACTGTGACCTAAGCCCTTATTGTTGCTATTTGCAAAAGTAACTATGTCTACCTGTTTATCTGTTAAGTTTTTCAGTAAAACCAATAAACATGGTCACCATGTTTTATACCAACAGTTTGGAAGATATAATTTCACAAAGTATTCTGCACCGGCA
Organism: Carpatolechia fugitivella; assembly: GCA_951230895.1. Taxonomy (NCBI): domain Eukaryota; kingdom Metazoa; phylum Arthropoda; class Insecta; order Lepidoptera; family Gelechiidae; genus Carpatolechia; species Carpatolechia fugitivella. The sequence continues at coordinate 19,324,825 of OX579648.1, forward strand.
ATCGAAACCGAAACTCCGTAACGAAAGCTGCCGCTGTAACGACTACGCGAGCCTGATACACACCTCTGACGCGCGAGTTCATTCGTTATTTTGTTTTTAGAGTTTATTTCTTTCATACTCCGAGCTTTCATATGACACACCGCATCTTGAATTTATAGCTTTTACTTCTATAGAAATACCTCCATGGTAACTTGCTTATTATTAGAAAACCATCTTTATTAGGTATTTGGCTGTTAGCATTTGTATTTTTACGAAAAACATAAACGCATTATACGTTTGTACCTCATTCGACAGATAAAACACTTGTCCGTAGTAAGAGCACGCTGCACGCACGCAACGACATGTCCACAAGGTGCACAACTCACGTCACGAACCCCCTTGTAGCAAACCGCACATAACTTTTGACTATTTATTTGATTCAGATTTCCAGCAGATACTAATAAGAGACCCTGTATATGGTTGATATGAGTCAATTGTGTTAATAAGAGACCCTGTATATGGTTGATATGAGTCAATTGTGTTAATAAGAGACCTTGTATATGGTTGATATGAGTCAATTGTGTTAATAAGAGACCCTGTATATGGTTGATATGAGTCAATTGTGTTAATAAGAGACCCTGTATATGGTTGATATGAGTCAATTGTGTTAATAAGAGACCCTGCATATGGTTGATATGAGTCAATTGTGTTTCATAAATACACTGCCTTTGCTTTGCAAAAATGTACATTGAGGAGCCCAGCGCTTGTGTTCCATGGTAGCCCTCGACCTAGGTAATAAAATCCATTGCGTGCTAAATCGTCGGGTTTTACAAAAGAAATCGGCCAATTCTTAAGTTTTCAATCGTGCTTTTTCACAATACGTCCTTTAAGTATAAACGCAAACAACAAAAGAAAACAAAATACTGTTTAAAACATTTACTGTAAATTTTTATATTCTATCAAGAAGTTGAACACAAGAACAATGCTTTGTGTATTCTGTAGCAAGGTTGCCTGGAACAAATTCTATAAAGCGATAGGGCCGCCTAGCTGTACACTTTTTCCTGTTCTTAACTCTATTTACTGTACACATATTATCGTGTGTACAATAAAGTATATTATCCTTTCATTTAATAAACTGATATTGGACCTGAGTGTAAACACGTGCCTATACGAACACGAGACTGCTTGAGGATACGATTTTGATACTTTTGTTCATTCTACTGTTGTATATACTTATATTGTATGCTTATATTTGTATGCTTATATACTTATATTGTATGTATTTATACTATATAAATGAACTTCATCTCATAGATAGAACTGTAACGAGGCATTCGTCCTCTTTCCTGTTTTATGACTGGCAACCTTTCTTGATGGCAGTTTTATCTTTTATTTTAAATTAATTTTCAAATTTAAAATTTTTACGTTTCGATTTTGTCTTTTTTCTGCTAAATTCTTCACTTCATGTCCTGATCTCCGTGAGTGAACTTATCCTTGTTATTATTTTCCATGTTAGTAATATAATACATAATATATAATTCATAAATTCCTTTTCTTCGGACTGAACCCTGGTTATTGCTCTTCGTGTAGCTCAACAGCTCCGTGGCGGCTGCTGGGCCACAGAACTAATGATCATTATAATATTATAGAAGGGTTTATACTTTATTGCACACAAGGAAATATACGAAGCTATATAACAATGAAAAAAAAGAAGGGTTTACTAATTGGCAGCCTTATTGAAAAGATAGCAGATTCTTCCAGGTTAGCAGTTATGGGTTTCTAGCAAACGAACAACTGACTAAACCATTTTATACGGTTTTAAAAACGCCAACAAAATTAAAAACACTAACTATTATTTTGTAGACAGGCCTGCCTGGCGTAAGGTGAGATCATTAGTCTGGATAAGATAAATAACATCATGTAAATCATCATACGATTTGCATTGTCACACGTGCTATGTGCTCGGATTCTGAAGTGAGTGATGAAGTTAAGGCGTTAGATGATATAAATAGTCGGTTGATATAATTGGTATAATTGGGAGGGCTGTATGAACGCCCATTATAAGCGTTGTTGCAGAACTCCCAATGGTATACTGCTATTAGCGGTCGGTTGGTGGACAAATGTTGATATTGATGTCGCCTGCAATTATGTTGTTGTTTGTTATAGAATTCTGTGTTAATTATGAGAAAGTATATTTGTAATTTTAATTAATTTAAATGTGGCGGTATCGAGTTGGGATCCTCCTGTAATGATACCGTTTTCTTTGTAATGATACCGTTTTCTTTGTATACTTAGTTTAAATAAAAATAAATAAATAAATCTATTGTTTCAAGATGCTCAGTTTAATGCTTATTCACAAAGATCCACTTCTCTGTCAAAAGTATAATTTAAAAAATACAGAATTAAAAAAAAACATGAAACTGTCCAGTTCTAAACAACACTGACACCACGGTTTATCAAATCGGTGGTGGACCTAAAGACACGCTCGATAAGAAGAGCCCTAACAATAATTATAAACTTATTATATTATTAATAAATCACACTGATATCACTAAAATTTCCTGTATCAGGGTGCCGTAAACATACAAACGCTAACAGTTAAACTATTTATTTTATAGAGGAAGAAACGTGGCAAAAAAACCTTAACGTTCGTTTTAAAGTACCTAATCGATAGATTTAAATTGTTGTTGTAACCAGTCTTTAGTGCAGCTGGAGAAATTTAAACTCTGATTTCTGAACGCCGCCGAGATGTGTAAATTATAATGATTTACGTTGCATTTAAAAGGCCACACAAGGTGATAAGTCATTAATCTATAGTTACAAGTGATGATATAGATGATAAATTATTGGTATAGAACCTGATTGTATTGATTTTACTGAAAATTTATCATGGTTAGACCCGTTACACCAGTTTCAAAATGTGTAAAAGTCATGAGAGTTTAAAAGGTTCTATGCTGAACTGGGAGTGAAATAAAATCCTATAATGCAGGCTGACTTTTCTTTCTAGGCAAATGGTAAAGGACGACAGAAAAGGCTGAGCTTTGAAATGGTACACCACTGTACGGTCTAGGACAGACAAAAATATGCCCTTTTGCTAACGCCTGTATAATTTTGTCTATTTCCGACTGTGCATGAAGCTCATGGTCATGGGTGTTCAAAGTGAAAATCCGATATTGGATTAAAGGCGTCCGCTGTCACGGCCCGAGTTGGCGAGCCAGTGCATAGTACGATCCAACCAGATTAAGGGTCGGGCCACACTTATCGACGGCGTTCGACGGTTTGCCTGTACAAAACGCGCGCAAAGTATGGACATCCTTTCGCATCGACGCCGCGTACGCGCCCCGACGGTCGACCGTCCGCAGGTATCGACGGCGATTCACGGCGATCGACGGCGAACGACGGCGATAAGTTGTGCCACAGTGTACAAAGTACAGTAGATCAACAAATGCAAAATAAAAATAAGGTTTTTGTCTTAATAATTTTTGACTCCAATGATTTCATATTTTAAGCACAGTTTTTAATAAGTATACCCGATGTTTTTCGCAAATTTCGTAACAGTAAAAGATTTTTGTATTTATTGTGGGTATTTCACTGGAACATAGATAGAAATAAAAACGTCGAGTTTGGTACAGATTATGACAATTATGATGCACATCAAAGAATTTATCACCCATCAGTTTATGTTCAATAATTTTTGTACATCAAATAAATTTCTTTACTGCAAATAATCAAATTGTTTAACAAAACTAGTACTAGAAATAATTCGAAAATAAACAGGAAACAATACTATATTGTTTCCTCAAATGCGCAACAAAACCACTGAATGTACAGAACATATATTATTACATACCTATACTACGTAAGTATACCTACTGTGTGCAACAACTATTTTAGACTGTGACGGAGCTATACGGCACCTTACGTACGGCTGCGTACGCATGCGAACGCCTCCGTAAGCGGCGCATCGGCATAATGCGTACAAGTGTGCTCCTTTTCAATCGGCAAATGCGAAAGGCCGTCGATAAGTGTGGCCCGACCCTAAGGCTGGTTTAAATTGAGTCGGTAACAGACGTCAGTCAGTGCAGGACAGACGCTAACAAGAATTAACATGCAAGCGTTAGTCTGTATATAGAAATAGAAATAAGCTTTATTTGCCAAAAACGTGGTTCATAAGATGTTACTTATAGTTAGGCTCACACATTTAGCTGTTTCCAGCATGCAAATTTAACATAGATTAATTAAAATATGTATGTACCGAATTGAATAATTTACTTGTCAAATATTAAATAAAGTCAAAAAATATCAAACTAAAAACATGCACTTATCGATCCTTCACTCTACAATGTTAAATATTTATTACCTATTCCTCAAATTAAACTTTTATTGCAATGTCAGGTTTAGTGATTAAATATTCATTTACAGAGTAAAAACATTTGTCAATTAGCCACTTTCTTAATAGTATAGGGCGATCGTCTATCCAGTGCCCACTGACGCCAGCGACTGACTCAGTGTAAACCGGCCTTTAGATTAGAACCAACTTCTAATAATTTTATAAATACATTTTTTTCTTAAAAAATTTTGATTTTTTAGTCAGGGTGTTTTGCGTCTGCTTGGTGGTCGGCATAATACCGGGTGTCCAAAAAGGTTATTTGCACTTTGAAATATCAAAACTCGTCTTAATGAGGGTAGATAGCAAAACAAATATAATGTTATACGTGGAAATTATTGGAAATTTAGTTGAAATGGATTCGTAAACCGGAGCTCAGCGCGCATTTTGTGTACGAGCTTATTATCAAAACAACAATTCGATAATAACAGCTCGCCGCTTACATCGCGCGCAGTTCAATGTACGGGACATTTCTTGATCTCCCAGTGCGAATATCATTAGAAAATGGACTAAGACGTAATAGACGTTATTTGGACAACATACATTTTTTGTCGTAATTTTTCCATTGTATGTTCTTTTTGTAAATAGTAATAAAATTACAATTTTTGGGTATAAACTGCCAACATCCTTTTTGGCCACCCAATGATGATGATGATGATGATGATGATGATGAACTTCTCAAGCAGAAGCTATATTTAACTTAAAAATCGAATATTATTTTATATAAAGAAAGTTTTCGTACTCGTCTTTCCACTGCATTAACTAATAGCAATGAAAATGTCTTCTAGTATTTATTTTGTAAAGCAGGAACTTTCTCCGTAATATTTTTTTATTCATTACGCTTATTAGTTTTACGTATGTCTAATTTTCTTTTAATATTATAAATCTAGCAAATTTGCGATTAACTTATAATTCTGCAACCGACTTAGTGAAAATTACAGAGTGGCGTTTTATAAAAATAAATACAAATCGTTGCACGCAGTGCTTCAGATGTACGAAGTAGCCAAGTGTAAACAAAACTTGTTCCGGAGACTCAATTCAGGACCCTAGTCTAGACAGGGTTCAGCATGTATTCAATCATAGTTATGTAATATTCCACTAATAGGCGTCGAGCTGCCAACTTTGCAAGCCCTCTTTGTAGGCTCATTGATTTTGGAGCAGTCTTGTGAACTTGTGGTGATTTTGTTTGTCTTTTTATTGAAGTCGGCGATATGAATGGAGTTATTAAATAAAATAAATAATTTAAATAAAAATCATTTATTTCAGGCGTGCACCCAGGCCCCGGCCTCGATGTCAGCGGTGGGAGGAGTGGGGCGGCGAGCGGGGCATCGGGGCCAGACGCTATTAAATTAAATTAAGTACAATTACGACATTCAAAATTAAAATTCTAAATTGAATTAAATTAAATTGAATTTAAATTTTACAAACAAATTACTAATAAATTAAATGTTAATGGCTGGGAATGTTTTTTTTTTTTTTATGGCGCTAGTTATACTTTGTGCCAGTGTCGAGTTGAAGGCTGTACATAGATACGTCACACGCCCCACATACAGCCCTCAACACTCCGTTGACAGTTCAACTAAGTCTGTCAGTAAATGACGCTTTCTCATTACCGCTTGGAAGCCATCCACCCTAAGTGACACAAACACGCCAGACGCGCTACTAGCCACTAGCGCTATTAGCTTAGAGCTTAGTTATACATGTCGTAGGATGATTTGATAATTTGATTTTAATTTTGCGATGATATTGCAAACTGTAAATTTTAATAAATATATATTGCGAAAACACGGATAATTAGACAAAACTGAAAACATTTCTTAATCTTACTCTTTGCAAAAACACGAGTCGCTTATATTAAGAACCAACGTACTACTTACTTACTTATATTATCATTAATTTTGATCATCATAGTAACTGAATTATCAGGAGATAATTATCCTAATACCTGCTGAATATCTAATTCACCACTTAGGTAGAGGAGGCTCATAGTCCAGTAGTGGGCTGTAACGGGCCGTTGATGATCTTATTCACCATAGTGTTTTATATTGACCTAGTGGCCCACTAAACAGTCGAGCCGCTCAAGGTCACAAACAGTCCAGGGGTACCTACCGAGCATGCGTGGCGTGCATTCCACGGGAGTCATCGCATGCACGAAAAACGCCTATAACTTGAAAAGTACTAAAGCTATGATTTAATGAAAAAATACCATTAGCAAGCCAGATTTGTACAGAATTTAATACTATAAAAAATACTACAGTCACTTTATAAAATCCAAAATAAATCCGAGCTGAAAAAAACCGCCATTTCATCGTTCGCCAATTCCTTGTGGTGGTATGCGTTGTGGTTTTGATTCATATTTACCCACGAAAACATGAGAAATCTGTTTTTATAATTACACAAAAGGATCGAGAATTTAATCCTGATCAATTTGGTATTATAATATATAGGAAATTATAAACATAACGGCATTTTTAAATAAAATCCCCTAACTTGTAAACACGATACAAATTCACGCGAACGAGCCGTGATCTTTGAAGTATGTTTTTTCTTTTCCTGTCACTCGTAGAGCGGATCCGTTTATACTAGGGTGAAAAGGTTCCAAAGGTTATTTAAAAGGAACTATACTAGTAGAAAATCACAATCAATACTACCTTGCCATACCAATAAAAACTTAAAAATTGGCAACCTACAGCGCGACTTAATACTGGTAGCTATACTTACCGTCGACTGTCAAGGTAAATTTGACTTCGGTAAGTAAGCTTGTTGGTAAGTAAGGGTCGTAAGACTGTTGAGTGCAAGCATAGTTTACTTTGTCGGAAGAGCGTAAGCTAATTGTTTGCGGTGCATGTAACAAGCGTCGGGACTGTTAGAAGTTCTTGCAGGTCGAAGGTAATGCGGCGCGACAACCGGCGCCAGGGCTGCCAACCGTATCACAAATCAAATCGATACCTATACTTATCATCATCGTGTGGGTTGTAAGGTCGACAACCGACCTCATAAACACCACAGCGGCTCAGCCGTATCGGGAACGCTACGGCTAGTATCGATTGGACGTCGTCCACTAGCTTCGGCTTACAACGAGAAGCTTAGGCTTTCAACGAAGAGACTTTGGTCTCCTTCCATCGCTTAAGGCGCACCGGTCGGACCAGAGTCCGCTGCGCTGTAGACAATCCTTCGGGATTGTCTATTTTTTTAATCTTTTCCTACACCTCTGTGGTGAGGGGAGGTCAGGAGCGTTCTAGAGGACAGGATGGGCAGTGTCTCACAGAGAGCGCGTTGGAGGGGCGTTTATTCTCACTCGTCTCTTAAATACTTTAACGGCTGGTTTGCTGTAAAGGTGTGAGCGTATCGGGTCTTTGTTTCCAGACGACTGCCTTGCTTGGGATCTGAGGTCTCAGTAATCATCCAGCTGGGGGAGCTAAAACTAGTTCCCTCGTCAGAGCTGGATCTTGCTAGATCCCTTGTGGGATGGTAGTGTGGAAGACACAGAGAGATTATGTTACTGTATTTATCAATACGGTTGGCATAGTTTAAGGAAAAGGTTGCCTAGGGCGAGGGCAAGAGTGGCCGTCTCCGAGCAGTATCATTAGAGAGGCTTGGAGACCGGTTCTTCTGTTGAGGAAGAGAGACTCAACGAAAGTACTTATGAGAACTAGAAGTTCTTTCTGAGCTAGAGCTTGAAAAGAAGCTCAGGTCGAAGAAAGACCAAAACCTGGGGCGATACGCTATATAGAGAATACATTGTTTACTCGATGATATTTCCTACATGTTTTTAACTTCCCTGATGATCGAGCAGGGAGGAATTGATAGCTAGGAATTACATAGATGTTGTACAGAGACACTTTGTTTAATTTCGTAGTTCAAATTCCCGAAGAAAGACGAGCACACTGTAATCTTCTAAAAGAGCTTGGGTTACTCGTTACTCACACAAAGTAGTACGATTCCACTACTAGATGATCATTGGCCAATTTTAATTATTATAGAGATCAGGTGTGCAGTTACAGTGTCTCCACCGGGAATCGAACCCGAAACCTCCGTAGTGGCGTTGACATCTTGACCACTCTGCTAAGGAGGCTGTTACCTACACTAAAAACATAAAACAATAACAAAAAAAACATAAATCGATACCTAAATAAATTCTCTTTGTCATATTTTAATCGCTGAGCCACTTTGTAGATTTTATTTAGCCAATAATAACCTTTATTTTAGTATGTCTGATCCGGTTGATCCCACGCAGTCTGCTGTTGAGATAGGCATTGCCAATAATCAAGTCCTGCCCTAATCCTGGAAGGCCCCGTCAGGGTCATTCCTCTCTCGTCATATTCCGGGGTTTCTTGCCTCCAAGTGGGCGCCGGCTGTTGCCCTTAAATTTCTAGGGGTAAGAGCCTTCCGCTCCCCCCAAAAGTCTGGCGATTTTTCGACACGAGCTTTACGCCCATTAAAAAAAAGAATCGAAAGAGATGGATAATATTTGTATTAGGTATGAATAGCGTACATTTGTACGAGTATAGCGTCGAAGATTGTAATTTTTAAATTATTACCACCATTAGCGCTGAATGAGTTCATACACATACAATATATTAAAAAAAATATACTAGAACTTCGGCTCGAGCAACCCTTGGTAGGGTATTTATATTATTAGGTTGGGGAAAAACTCTTTTAGCAAATAGTATGTACGAACTTATAATAAAATCTCTTTGGCTATACCATTTGTATCTGGCTGGTTTTGGTATTATTTAAAAGTTTAAATTTTAAAAAAGATAATTCCAAATTCAAATTAGGACAATGTGTGATTTTAATTTGTTTTTCTTACTGTTAAGATGAGTGAATCTAATGAAAAAATTCGATACATTTTAAAATTTTACTACAAAAAAGTTAAAATGCAACGCAAGCCGCGAAAAAAAGTGCAGTGTCTGTAAGAGTAGCTCAAATTTGGTTTAAGCGTTACAATCCGTAAATTTTGATGTCAAAGATGCACCTCGCTCTGGGCGCCCTGTTACGGATAAAATGGATGCCATTTTTTAAAAAGTGGAGCAAGATCGGCATATCAGTAGTTACGATGTAGCTGAAGAACTGGGAATTGACAACAAAACAGTCTTGGCGCATTTGAAAAAAGCTAGGTACACAAAAAAGCTCGATATTTGGGTGCTTCATGAGCTCACTGAAAGAAACCTAATGAACCGTGTACCTACTCATTTGTGATTCTTTATTACGACGTAATGAAACCGAACCATTTTTGAGAAACCTGATAACTGGTGATGAAAAGTGGATCACGTACGACAAGAACGTACGAAAAAGGTCGTAGTCAAAGGCTGGTCGGTTGGGCTTCACAGATTCTGGCAAAACCCGGGCTATCTCGCAACAAGGTAATGCTGTGTGTATGGTGGGATTGGAAGGGTATTATTCATTATGAGCTGTTACCGCCAGGCAGGACCATCGATTCTTAACTCTACTGCGAACAACTGATGAGATTAAAGCAAGACGTTGAGAGAAAGCGGCCGGAATTAATCAACAGAAGGGGTGTGGTTTTTCATCATGATAACGCTAGACCTCACGCATCTTTAGCCACTCAGCAAAAATTAAGAGAGTTTGGCTGGCAGGTGTTAATACACCCGCCGTATAGTCCTGATCTTGCACCTTCAGATTTCTACTTGTTTCGGTCTCTTCAGAATTCTTTAGGCAGTGTCAGGTTAACATCACGAGAGGACTGCCAAAACCACTTGTCGCGGTTTTTTGATCAGAAGCCCCAGAATTTGTAACAATGGGATCATGTCCCTACCTGCAAGATGGCAGAAAGTTATCGAATAAAATGGCACCTACATACTTTAGTTATAAAAAATGTTTTGAATTTTCATATAAAATGCGAAGAAACTTTTTCCCCAACCTATTATTTTTTATTGGAAAACCAACAGCTAAAAATATTTAAATAGACATTGTACTTAAAAGCAGAGAGCCAATTACAGGTCTTCACTGGTAACAACGAGTGTGGCCTTTAATTTCCGAAAATCAATTTTTCTTGGTTTATTTTGTTCCATTCTCATATTTTTCAAGTGCCATTTTTTCCCAATGCACTATTTGTGTAGCCCTTAATTTCCGAAAATCAGTGTTTTTTTTATTCCCATATTTTCCTAGTGCCATTTATTCCCTATGCTTTATTTTTTCTTTCTGTGCTCTAAACTATGTAGAATATTTGCTTGTTATTATAGTTTATTGGTGTCTTATATTCCTGTTGTTTATTTTTCGTACATACTTAAAAAGCAAAACAAAAACCTATATTTTCTCAAAGAACTTAGAAATTATAACCTAATTTGCTAATACTTATAATCTTGCAAGCGTAAGTTCAGTAAATTACAATGATGTTGAATTTCTATACAATTCAGTAATACTTTTTTTTACTTTTAATTATTCATAATATAATTTATATCGCTAACCTGATATGTAAGTAATTTATAAAAACAATTACCAAATAAATGAATATGAATATGAATAAAAACCGCTAAAACCAGCTTATAAAACTGAAACTTAAAAGACAGAATCAATTGCCACTTTAGTGAGTAACCGCCTCACCGACTCAACACTAATTGTATTAAACAAGTAGTCGAGATCTTTACACAGATTGTTAAGTCTGCCGCTCGCACGCAACATGTAAGTGTTTTGCCTATAGCTCGTTCTGGCGACTGGAAGGTGTAACGGAAGATTAAAACGCAGGGGCTTGGTCGGAGCTGAGGTATATGAGATGTTGATGATTATAGTAAAAATTAAATTCTCCAACCAAACAAACACCGAAGAAATCGACTTTTCCATCTACAAACATAAATTTAATATTCTCTATAATTCTCAGTTACTTTTCATTGAATTTTATTAGCATTCCCAGAAATTGCAATGCTTTTGTGTAAAAGCATTGCAATTTCCTCTTTTTCCGTCATCTGCGCTTCTAGCTCTTAGAATTCATCGGAAATTTTCAAGTTTCAAGGTGCAGTTTCTCTTCAGTAAAATACGCAAGCAGTAAGCTCTGCAGTTTCTTTTCAGTAAGCTTAGTTGTTTATTGAAGTGCGAGTTTTAAGAAATTTATTTACTTGCATTGCGATGTCTCTCCGAGATATTTCTTTTTCAAATGTAGGTAGAATAAAGTTCAAGGCTTCAAGCTTCAATGAATACAGTCTGCAGTAAAGAAAATCTTTGTTTTTATTTTCTTTTTAGTCAAGTATAAAATATATTATGTAGATAATCGATCAAGCAAGTTACGCTGATAAATTTTAACTTGACTAAAATATTAAACTACGAGTATGTATTTGTTCAGCTAACATTAGCCCTCCCTTAACTGTTTATATTTTATTTTTATTTTATTTTGTTAGGTTAGGTTAGGTCACCAACAGAATAAACCAAAATACTTACAACTAAATAAATATGCTCACGCTGCGAATGCTAATAGTATATTTATTTTGCAGAAACGGGCTGTTCGTGCAATTTATAGATTAGGGCCTAGAGTGTCACTGAGGGAAAAGTTTAAAGAAATCAATATTCTGACATTTGTGTCTCAATATATCTATGACAATCTTGTGTATATAAAACGAAATATAAGTAATTTTCAGAAGCACAGTGATATACACAATTTTAATACTAGAAATAGAGACAAGTTGGTTGCTTATGTCAGCCGACTACATAAAATTAGTAATTATTTTAAAGGCAATGTATACGCTATTACAATAAGGTCCCTACTGATATTAAAAACTTGCCTTTAGACAAGTTTAAAATAATTATAAAACAGAAATTGTATAAAAAAGGTTACTATAGGATATCTGATTACTTAGAAGACAGATGTCCATGGGAATAGATTGTTTGAGTAGCAGGCTTTTTCGATATGTAATAAGCATAAATCTTGTAATTGACAATATTTTATTTTAAAAAGGAAACGCAAAAGATGCGACGACTGTGGAGTTTCTTCGGTGAGCTCTTCTCCACAGATTCCGCCATTGTGTTAGTGAACTCACCCAAAAAAATGTAATGACGGATCTAAGTGATGTAATGACATCCTATGGAAATAAATGATTTTGACTTTGACTTTGACTTTATGCATAGGATACTAGCCTAATTGTAACTCCAATTATAGGCAACAACGACATGCAAAATAGTACAGTGAACAGAATAAGTTAAAAAATAAAATGACAATAGCACAAAATAAAAGGGCCCTTTGTGACAATAGTAAAAAGTGCCTTTTAAAAAAAACCGTGACAAAAAAAAAGTACATCTAGTTATTTAAAAAGAATAGATAAAACAATAATTTTAACCTTAAGCTGAAAAAAAAATACTTTGCTCATGTTCTAATAATATTGGCTAACAAACATTTCTTATATGTGGCAATACTGTCTGTAATATCTAAATCTGTTTTATTACTAAGGGAATTATACAAACAGTTAAGGAAGGGTCATTTGAGGTTTTGATTTTTTTCAGCGGTTATATTATTATGAAATGCTGTGCCTCGATTATACCTATTTATTGATGAAGCGATACATAACAAGGAGCACTTATAATATTCAAGCTGTATAGAGAAGCCGAACTCCCAACCGTCCGACAGTTGTATATACGCGGGATAGTCTTGAGATTCCATAGTACCACCAGTAAATATTAAAAATGGAAAACCAACTATACCATGCAAGTGTTTTAGAACAACATTCGCGCATCACCAATACCCGTCTCTTAGTTCTTTTTGATACAAGAAAATATGCAGAGCGGACAACATAACAAACACTAATAAGTACACGTTAAAGAAAATCGTGTTTGATAAACTTAGCAATCTAAACTACTTAGAAACAGAATTATTTTTAATTCCTATATCGTAATACTAGCGGTGCGCACGCATCTACGCTCACGTAGTGTAATAGATTTCCTTGTGGGAATAAGACTTTTCCCGTAAAAAGTATCGCATGTTTTAATCCAGTGTACAAGCTGTTTATTTTCTAAATTTCATCCCAATCCGTTCCGTAGCTTTTGCGTGAAAGGTCCACACATACGAACTTTCGCGTTTATAGTATAGTAAGGATAACTACTAAGGGTACTTAATAATTTACTGAAATTTGGGAAGCACACGCGGTAACCACGTCACACATATAAATATAAACAAACACACACTAATACCATCCAAGTTTATATCGCGTGAAGATAAGAACTGTGTTACTATTGGTAACCATTTCGCATTTATTGGTTTTATGTCGCGCGATAAAATGGACCGACGGTCGTCATACCGCGGGGGCAGGCCTCCGCGGTGCCCGTGACATACAAATACAGATATTCTTTATCGACACCAATCACAGTCTACAAGAAAACATGTTAACAGTTATATAGTTGAGTCAATTAGGCGGCCTTATTGCTAAGGTAGCAATTTCTTCCAGGCAACCGTTGGTTAAGAAAAAGCGGTAAAAAGAGAAAGAGCAGAGCGGGTTGGTGGCTGGTTTCCTATAATAAACTAACTACATACATATCAGTGGGTACTCAACATACATAGAACGTTGCATATGTGAGTTTACTGTTCACCAGATCGCCGGTCCGCGGTGTGGCGGACCCAGACTGAAATGAATAAGAGTAAATAAAGCGAATTCAAAGCATTTTTCTGCATTATTATTGGTTCAGTTTTTCTCGCTTTGGCTGGCACCGACTACAAAAAGTGAAAAGTGTAAATAATTAATAGTGATTTTATTGCAAAAATAGGCCATTTTAAATTTCGAGAAGGTTTATTTTATTTTTCACATTTTAGTTACTTTTTCGTCAGTTGATTTTTTTGTTAAAAAGCTTTTTTATCAGTGAAGATACTTAACGCTTAGCATTATAAGCCGACTTTAGAAAAAGGGCGGGATTCTTTTTTCGGCTGACGATGGTATTCTTTAGAAAATTATCAAACTCGTTAATTTTGATGGCATCAGCACGACGACACCGTAGGTGAAACAAAATTATTAAAGGTAAAACTTATTAACTTATTGAAAGTTTTAATTTTTAAAATCATTTTATTTAAATTAAATGACATGACGACGCTTTTAATTTAAAATTATAAGTATTTTTTATGGCGAATGTTGGCGTTATATAAAAAAATAAATAAATATATATCATTAAATAGCCTGTTAAGAAGGTACTGAGATGCTGACGTCACCGTGTCGGCGACCTCATTAATTTAACCTATTTGGACGGCTTACCCGACTGAGAACGGAAAGCAGTAATAATATGGCAGTCATGAATAAAATACTGTGTGCGCGAGCGCTTTGCAGAGCGGAAGCATAGTTAGTTGTTCCGTGATTTTAAATAATTTTACTGGGATATTTTCTGTGTTTAAAATTAAAAGTCATATCGTCATAAAGGGATTTTAATCCCCTATATAGCAGTGAAATCAGAGCGTCCGCGCGTATTTGTTAAAAACACAACATTTTTGCCAACGTTTACATACCTGACCTACCGCAAATAAGAAATAAGAATTGCAAGGGAGATAGATATATTTGACTGTATGCTGTCTAGGTTCACAGAAGCTACGTATAATTATTTGTGCATGAATAGTATTATTTGTATGTAATTTTTAATGTGACATTTAATCCAGTATATTATTTTTAGTTTTGACGTGTAACCTTTTTATAACTTGACTTTTAATTAAATAAAATTTGACGTATAGTTGATAGTAGAAAAACATTAGAACCAAGTAGGTACCTAAAAATTTTCTTAAAAAGTTGTGGTGTTATATTTATGTATTGTAATTAGAGATGGGCAAACCACCGGGTTTAAACCTACCGCTGGGTTTTTACCCGATAAACACCCATTTATTCCCACCCACTGGGTGAAAATTCGGGTGTTTATTATTTTTATAACAAAATTTATATAGGTATGCATATATCATTAGATTTTGCGTATGCACATTATATGTGACATTTTTTCACTTATTTGCCAGTAAATGCAGGGGCTTAGAACATCTATTTTAGCAAAATACCAACAAAGCAATGGATAAAACGGCGTAAAGCACAAAATCTGCAAAAAATATTGTTTTTAAGGGCAAATCTCGGTATTTGAACAAGAAACATAAAAAGAAAGATGGCGATAAAATTATTGTTCATAAGTCATGAACCATGGCTTAGAGTACTATGTTTAGAAACGAGAGAAACAACAGTACCAATTATGTTTAAAATATCAATATCCGAGATGGCAGCAAACTTTTTCGTTTATTGGGTCAATTTCGATTAAACTCAACACAGTGTTATAACATGTCCTAGGCCAATCGTAATATCAGGCAGCTTCCATCATTTAGTATACTGTCACCGTGACTTTTGTCGCCCGTGCGCGCTAGCTCCTACCTTTGTACTTGCCACGTTCGCATGCAGTGTAGGTATGAGTGAGTGTAGTGCTAGCTAACTGTAATTACGACTTTTGATCATCCCGTTAGAACTTGAGCATTAAAAGATGGCGACATTTTACAGATTTCTACTGTTTTATTTTAAAAACGTTTATTCGGTTGAACTTATTTGAGTCGATGTGAGTCAAGTGGCTGGAGCGCTGATATACATCAATATCTTTTACGCATGTCCATCCATCCATCCATCCATGTCAGCCTTTAATATGTTCGTCTTCGAACGTAGGCCTCCTCTCCATTCCTCCACTGGCACCTGTCCTGGGCCACTTGCATCCAATTGATACCGGCTTGTTGCCGGATGTCGTCTGTCCATCTCTTGGGCGGTCTCCCTCGTCCGCGGGTGTTAGCGCGAGGTCTCAATTCCAGGATTCTCCTTGCCCATCTTCTGGGGTCTATCCTGGCGATGTGGCCAGCCCATCTCCACTTACGGGCCTCTATTTCCTGTACCACGTCCCTGACTTGTGTCTTTTCCCTAATCCACTCATTTCTTTTGCGGTCCAATAAGGATATTCCGAGCATTGATCTCTCCATTGCTCGCTGCGCAACAAGAAGTTTTTGGGCAGACTTCTCTGTCAAGGTCGTGGTCTCCATCCCGTACGAGAAGGCTGACAGAACACACTGGTTAAACACCTTGGTCTTGAGGTGCTGAGCGATTTTCTTAGACCGCAGGATATGGCTGTTTGCTCCAAAGGATGCCCATGCCTGTGCAATGCATCTGTCAATTTCCGCCACCTGATTTTCTAACGCGAGAGTGATTTTATGGCCCAGATAAATGTAGTGGTCGACGAGTTCTACAGGAAATTCATGATTTTCCGCCTCTTGGATGTTTGTCATGATTTTTGTTTTTGATTTGTTCAGTTTCAATCCTATTTTGGCTGATTCAGTTTATAGTTCCTTAAGCATAGTGATCATATCCTCTAGATTATCGGTAACCAGAGCAATATCGTCCGCAAGTCGAAGATTGTTAAGCCTTTCGCCGTCGATCAATATCCCTCTGCCAGACCAATCGAGTTCC
This sequence comes from Carpatolechia fugitivella, assembly GCA_951230895.1. Classification (NCBI taxonomy): domain Eukaryota; kingdom Metazoa; phylum Arthropoda; class Insecta; order Lepidoptera; family Gelechiidae; genus Carpatolechia; species Carpatolechia fugitivella. The sequence continues at coordinate 19,341,586 of OX579648.1, forward strand.
CTGAAAATATTTTCGAGGGCGGCGTTGAACAGCTTTGGCGAGATCGTATCGCCTTGGCGTACCCCACGCTCCAGTTTAAAGGTATCTGTCAGCTTATGGAGACTTATGGAAGATGTTCCAGACAGTTGCAGGTGCTTAATGATTTGGTTGTACCTCTCGTCCACTCTGCTGTCCACCAAGGCCTTCTCGACCGCCCACGCTTCTATTGAATCAAAGGCTTTTTCGTAGTCGACAAACGCGACTATGATCGGTTTCTGGTACTCGTGGCATTTCTCGATGATGGTCTAAAGAGTGTGCAAGTGATCACTCGTTCCGTAGCCTGAACGGAACCCTGCCTGCTCCCTTGGTTGGTACTCATCCAGTTTCCTATTAATTCTATTTAGGATGACTCTAGTGAACAATTTATAGCAGTGCGACAAAAGGCTTATAGGGCGGTAGTTGTCTAATTTCCGGATGTCTCCCTTTTTATGAAGAAGAACTATTACCGCATTGTGCCAGTCATCAGGTATCCTACCGTTTAATATGCAATCTGTAAACAGCAATGCTAGCGCTCTCCAAAGTACCTCAGATCCAAGCTTCAGCATTTCTGGCACGATATTGTCTTGGGGGTCTTCTGTTTTTGAGTTGACTGAGCGCTAAGCGAATCTCCTCCACGGTAACATCCGGAATTTCCTCTGAACCAACGTAAGCAACAGGAGGCCTATTCCTCTCTCCTTTAGCCTGAGAGTCCACCAACGGCACCTTACTTTTGTAGAGAGACTCGAAGTACTTCCTCGCCACCCCCAACAGCTGTTCTCTGTTGGTTACGATATTGCCTTTATCGTCCATAAGTTGGAATATTTCCTTTCTTTCGGTAGATAGCTGTGTTCTCAGAACACGTTTGCTGGTGTTCAGCTCAATTGCTTTAGCGATATTATCTTGTTGATATTTCAGCAGATCTTCTTTTATCCTCTGGCGGATCGTGTTATGCAAGAGATGGTAAACTGGAGTATTTGATTTGTTTTCCAGTCTTAGTTGGTGGCGTTCCTCCATGAGTTCGAGCGTACCTTGTGTTAATTTTTTGGGTTTAAAATTGACATTATCAGGCATCACTGCATTCAGTGCTTCTATCATCGTGAAAGTCAAGTGCTTATTTAAATCCTCTATTGAGAGCTGCCTTAGTTGGCCATAATCCCGTCAGTGACAGTCGATGTACTCCTCATACTTGTCGGCATTCGCTCTGATTACATCAGGGATAACGTGGCGCGGGATATATTTCCGAACGAGTTTGCTTCTTTCAACTCTGGTATTTATGGCGAGGGTTGCACGTACCAAGCGGTGGTCACTACCAGTTGAGAAATTATTGAGTACTGATACATCTTGCACAAAATCCTTACGGTTACTGATTATGTAGTCGTATTCGCTTTTATGTATGCCATTTGGATGCCTCTATGTCCATTTTCGTTGAGGCCTTTTATCAAAAAAGGTGTTCATGACGTACATATTGCTTTGCATTACGTAGTTTACCAGTATTTTCCCTCTATCATTTCTTGTGCCAAGGCCAAAATTTCCGATACAACCCTCGATATCCATTTCCTTCCTTCCGACTCTAGCGTTGAAATCTCCCATAACTATTGTATAATGTGACTTACATTTTTGCACAGCCATGGTAACCGCTTCGTATAGGTTCTCAACTTCGTCATCTGGGTGGCTTGTTGTTGGAGCATATACTTGTACTATTGCAAGTGTGTATTTGGTAGATAATTTTAACTTCGTATATGCCACTCTATTGGACACACAACCAAATTCCAGCACGCGATCTTTTATTTCCCTGTTGACTAGAAAACCAATACCTCCTGTTCCCTTAGTTTCTCCTTCTCTCTCTTTGTAGTATAGTATATTACCCGATGGTAGTGTAATAAGTTCTTCGCCCTCTCTGCGGATTTCACAGAGTCCAAGAATGTCCCACTTGATGCGTTGCAGCTCTGTTTCAAGTTCCAAGAGCCTATCGTCCGTAGACAGCATCTGTATATTGTACGTGGCTATATAAAGTTGCTTCCGGCAGTTTGTCAACTCCCAGGGATTCCTTTTCGCACCCCTGCCCCGTGTCACCTGGCTACTGCTCGGGCCAGAGAGTGACGGAGTGCTGGGAACTCGGGGTCGATACGTGTTTTGTGCAGTCATGATTTGTGGGGAGGGGGTTTAGCAATAATCACCACGTCAGCAACGACGGGTTGGTGATTGCAGTACTGCATCCGGTTATGACGGACTCCATCGCCGCACGCAGGTATTCATTTCTCCGGTCGTATACCCCCACTGAGGTACGCCGCGAAGAACGCTGGCAGGCTGCTGCCCTCTGCCAGGGCGATGCACTTATTTAAGTGGCGGTGAAAGCTCGCCATGTCGTAAGGTATTTACGGGCCATGTGGTATTTCTTGGAGATAACTGTGCCACGAGATATCCCGCCACACCCTGGTACCTTACCTGGTATCTTTTACGCGTGTAGGTTTTCTTAAACTTAGTAAAATGCTTTACGCTAGAATATACAAATACAAACAAACTCTAAACAAAGTTTCATAGAAATTGTCTCATAAACAAAACAATTGGCTGCTACCTTGGGCTTTCCACATTATTGAAGTTTATTGCAAATAAACAGGGTATTTTCATCAAGATATACAATAAAGATTTTATTTTTATTTTATCATCAATTATTATAATAAACACCCACAAAAATGGGTTGTTAAGGGTAAAAACCGGGTTAAAACCCAAATCACCGAGTTTTTACCTGGTCAGGTGGTTTGGGTTTTAACCCACCGCCCATCTCTAATTGTAATGTTTTTATATTTATTATAATGTTTTTATATTTATTTAGTTGATAAGCCTTAAATTATAAGTTAATTATAAGCACAGTTGATTGGGTGCAAGCCTGTAACAGCTGTGTGTTTGAAAAAGTTTAATACGTAAATAAATAAATAAAGAATAAAGCATCGGCGCACGGCATGGCGCGGCGGCGGCGCACAGAGCTGTCGAAACCCGCGCGCGGCAAGGCCACTAGCTACGAGGCTACGCGGTGCTACGACGCGCACCGCTCGGCGTAGACAGTGCTACGCGCGGCAAGGCGACTAGCTACGAGGCTACGCGGTGCTACGACGCGCACCGCTCGGCGTAGACAGTGCTACGCGCGGCAAGGCCACTAGCTACGAGGCTACGCGGTTCTACGACGCGCACCGCTCGGCAAGGCCACTAGCTACGAGGCTACGCGGTGCTACGACGCGCACCGCTCGGCGTAGACAGTGCTACGCGTGGCAAGGCCACTAGCTACGAGGCTACGCAGTGCTACGACGCGCACCGCTCGGCGTAGACAGTGCTACGCGCAGCAAGACCACTAGCTACGAGGCTACGCGGTGCTACGACGCGCACCGCTCGGCGTAGACAGTGCTACAAGCTACGAGGCTACGCGGTGCTACGACGCGCACCACTCGGCGTAGACAGTGCTACGCGCGGCAAGGCCGCTAGCTACGAGGCTACGCGGTGCTACGACGCGCACCGCTTGGCGTAGACAGTGCTACGCGCAGCAAGGCCACTAGCTACGAGGCTACGCGGTGCTACGACGCGCACCGCTCGGCGTGGACAGTGCACGGCAGCCCGTAAAGCGCGAGCTCTCTACAATTTTCTATAGTTGGTAGGAACCTACTATTCAAAATGAGGAACTGTGCTGCGTGTTCAAAACATATCTTAATAATTGAACTGATAAACTGTGTGACCTGTAAAGTGCATTTCCTTGGGTAAAGGACTACTTTGTAGCGCATAAACACGACCTTGAGCGTAATTGGGTGTGTCCAGACTGAAATAGAATTACTCGGCGCTCTAGGAACGATGATGCTGCGCCTGTCACCCCTATCCCCCTATTCTGCGCCCGTACATGCCGTGCTGTTGAAATACATTTCAAAAAAGGAGGTTCTCAATTCGGTTGTATTTTTTTTTATGTATGTTTTTAGATATCTCCGTCAATTGTAAACCGATATTGATTATTCTTTTTTCATTTGATAGGATTTACTTTTAAGTTAGTTTCATATAAATTTCGTCAAGATCTGATGGTGAAACATGAGGTAATAATAAAAATTGGAAATTCCTCAACGGAATGTAACATTCGTATCGTTATTCGTCTATTCTTTTAGTCATATCTCAGTCAGTTTTTGACCGATTTTAATGAATTTTTTTCATTCGACTAAATGTGCCTTAGATATAAATTCATATAAATTTTATCAAAATCTGATAACGGAATAAACGATAAAAGCGGAAACTCCTCAACCAGTAATAAAAACATGCATCGCGCGCGATACCGTTTGTGGTGCAATGTTGCTAGGCAACGAAATAAATTTGTTTTGTCAGTTTGTTAAAATTGTGCGTTTTCGTTGTTCCCAAGGACGTTTAAACAGTAGCTGGTTGTTCCATATAAAATTATAATATTCGATTTTATCACATTTTTGGCGACCGTGACAGGACACGAACCTGCAATCTTCGGATCTTGTTAGGTTAAGTAAACAGGCTGCAGAAAATATTGCGCCTAAACAAAATTATTATACCTATAAATTATTTTTAAATCTTCTTGAAATCACAAATAATTTAAAACACGTTAAGCCGTGTGTCTCAGCTCTAATATCTATAGAAGGCGTCGTTACTCAAGCCAAATAAGTGGGTTTTGACAAGGGCCCAGTACTATATTAATTGTGTGACCAGGGTATGTAAGGTTGGTTGTCAACCTTATAATCCACAATATGGCGAAAAAGAAGTCAGCCTACGTTCACTATCTGTAATCAGCTAACGAAAGACTTTCAAGATACCATCTCAAACCTGAAACTCCTTAAGAGGGAAGAATAGTACGTGCTCGTCCATACAAAATGAGAAAAGATTTTTCCACCTAAATATTTTTCAATCTCCATGATTTTTTAGTATGTTATTGACACAATGAATGACTAGGTTTATAGTTTTTCCTTTCTTCAAAATTCGCTATAGATTCAAACTTACATAGGTACCTCAAGTAACGTAATTTTTGTGGAAACTGTGCCGTTTGTTGAACAAAAACAATGTATTTTTTTAAAAAAGCGAATCCTAATGTCCGTGGTGCTCGGAGGCTAGATGTCTCGTGGAGGAGATTGGCCGTCGGTTAAGGGAGAGGGGTAAGGATCCTCGTTCCGGCTTCTTCCTGATGCAGCAGATCTCCCTAGCTGTTCAGCGCGGCAATGCTGCGAGCATCTTGGGTACGTTTGGTCGAGGGGCTGTTCGGGGTGGCTTATTTGACTTAAGGTTTTTTATTGTTTTTGTTATTGTTTTAATTTTTATGACATTATATTTTTGTTTTAAATTTGACATTGTATTTATTGTACTAAATGAAAGAATAAAAAAAGAACCTATTGTACCTATTGTATTGAAACGATCGACATCAAAATCAAGGTGATTTGTTGAAAAGAGACGTTTCAGACCAGGCCATCACCTGGTACACCTTTTATAAAATCGAAGAAAAGTCTTATCAACTCAATCTTATCTAGATTTAAGATCTAAGATTTTTTTATAGGTCTTTTAAAAATAATCGGGGTTTGCTGAAACTATTTTTCGATGTAAGCGTAAGTTTTAGAAATATTTCGTTTTAAAGTGCTTATTTTTGTTAGTCAAATTCCCCCCCCCCACTCCCTACCAGCGAAACCGTTATAATTATATGGAAAAGTGAAAAGTCATGGTAGTAGTGCATAATATGATGAATTTAAAAGGAAAACTATCAACATCAAGTAGGCTTTACAGTTTATCTAATAATAGACCAACTTAAAAAATGTACTTGTACAAATATCATAGAAAAATATTATTTTGGTGGACGTTAACTGTCTTAAACAGTACATAAATTAGTATGGGACAACTACGGAACCCTACAAGGCGAGGGCTGATAGTAATGTCGAGGATAAAAGTTCGTTTTGTGCACTTGTTGTAAAATCTACTATTATTTGTACCGGAGGAATCCTAATTTACATTGTGTTATCTATTGAGCCACTAATTTGGCTCGAGAAACTACTTCTTCTGAAGATAGTAGCCAAGACACATGGTTTAACGTGCCTTTCGAAGCACGAAATCATCTATTTTTCGGGCAACAATTAAGTGATTCAGGCAGCAATGTCTTAACAAAACTAGAGAAAGTCTCACAAGAACAGTCTCCACCGGGATTCGAACTCAGAACCTCCGTGAAAAGAGTCAAACACTAGACCGCTCGGTCAGAGAGGCTATACTGGTTGTATTTTTTTATTTTTTATTTATTACAATACAACAACGGTATCGCGATGCATGTTGCTATTACCAGTTGAGGAGTTTCCGCTTTTATTTGCTATTTCATCATCACATTTTAACAAAATTGGTTTTGATCTATCCCTGAAGCACGTTCTATCGAATGAAAAAAGAATCATCAAAATCGGTTGAAAACTGACTGAGATATGACTAAAAGAGTAGACGAATAACGACGCGAATGCTACATTCCGTTGAGGAATTTCCAAGTTTTACCTCATGTTCCACCATCAGATCTTGACGAAATTAATATGGAACCACCTCAAGAGTAAATCCTATCGAATGAAAAAATAATTATTAAAATCGGTTAACAATTGGCGGAGATATCTAATAACATACATAAAAAAAAATACAGACGAATTGAGAACTTCCTCCTTTTTTGAAGTAGGTTAATAAGTAAAAATTGTGGGATAATGACCTAATTGTAATAAAAAAGAAAATCGATGAAACATATTATGTGCGTGCAGTTTATTTAAGTATTTGAAATTGTGGTGTTGTGAAAGTGCGTGTTTAAAGTTGCAGTAGGTACTTACGACTGTTGCGAAAAATTATAATGAAAAATTTTAAATGCACTTATTCCAGACAACTATTGGAATTTTCGTTGTACATTGAGCAGGTGAAGTTTTAAATTGTTGAGACACAAGAATTTGTTAGATAATTTTCTTAATGGCGGTGGAATGTCATTCCAACATTTTGTTGCCTGGAATCGAAAGTGTAGTGTAGTGACACACTCTCCCTACGTAAGCTAGTTTGTAAGTTAGATACTTATAAGGCATTACAGCCTGCACTCGCGGGCATTATACGTCTGAACGTCGATCTAGTCGTTTCATTCACGAACCCTCTACAGCCCACATTGCATGGCGACCCTGCCAGTACTGCCTTATCGGGCAGTGCTGAGTAGTGGGAACCTAATATGGGTTGTATGTATGAGGTGTTCCTTGCGTCGCGCGATGTGCACAATGTTGTTTAAAATTTTAATAGAGTGAAATATAAAATAGTGAACTAATGGACTACAGTTATTCGGCAATATTATGTGATAATTCAACAAAAATATGAATGAAGCAGATGATGCGTGATAAGGAATAGCGGATTTTGATTAAATTTAAGGAGATCTAAAGTAATTTTGAAATAGGTAAATGGAATTAGATAAAAATGTGACAAGAGCTAAAGAAAAAGGCAAGAGAGCTAAGAAAGAGTAATATGGAAAATGGACAAAAGGAATAAGGAGTGTATGCAGGGCGCCGGGAGGTCGTTGGAGTCGAGATGAGAATATGGATGTGAAATGCAGGCGGCCGGGAGACGATGTTGTCGGATGGATGATAGATGATGAGTCGCAGGGCGCTGGGCGATGCTCGAGCCGGAAGTGGATGAATGCAGCTGGGAGTAATTGTTGGTCCCGTAATGAAGTGCCACACGTAGGTCCATCGTTCGTAAAATTTCGTCATCCGTAAAATCGTATCACCAACCAATCCAATCGGGTCGAAGTGAATAAGTGCAGTGAATATGAAGAAGTGCTCGGAATGTCAAGTAAGTGATGTGTTTAGGGAAAGTAATTAGTTTAAGTAAAATGTTTAATCAAAGTTTTGAAATAATTACATAATTAGCTGCCAAGAGCCTTTATTATTTTTAAAGTTCTAACTTTTAATAAATCTGCGTATAAATAAAAAAAGTACTATTTATTGTATCTGAAAACAAGTAGAATAAATTTGTTACTTGAAATCAAATTTAGATATTGATTAATGAACATAATGTTTAATTTTGCAAGATGTCAAGTATTGCAACGCAATATTTTCCAGTAAAGGTAATTTGATACTGTTCATTGTCCAAGTGCACAGGATGTAAAAAGCAACGAATATTATCTACTCGTATTTAGAATGCTTATAATATTTTCAAATAAGTTACGGAAAATGTTCCTCAAAACCTCATTAATAAATTTGTTTATATTTATACAGGTTAATTTTAAGCAACTATTCGACTGGTCACCAGACCAGGTAAGTAAATTTTAAAATTGCATATTGTATAAAACTGATGAAAATGTTGTTGTTGTATTTAACAAGAGTAAAATTTTAATTTAATCACGAATGACAGCAAAGTTAGCAAGTGATCATATTTATTTTTCTTCGTATCTCTTATGGAATAATTGAAGCAGGTATAGAGATCATACTGTACAACAACACGATGTTATATAAAAACCAAATTAGTTAACATTACTTTCAATTCACGAATTTTGTAATAAAAAGTAATCCTTATTCTCGTATTAACAAATTGCGTCTTAATTTATGAAACATTTTTTTTTCTGCAACACAGAAAAGTAAAAACTCATTTTATTAAGGTTTGTATTGAAGTTAAATAATAAAAAAAAAACAAACATGTACAGTAATATGCAGTCTCATGATCAGAATTACATAGTGTTCAAATTCTATATTAAAAAAAAAATATATTATTTATATGAGTGATGTAAAACTTTGTATGTTATTGCGTCATGTAAAACCATTTCTTTTCAAATTATTTCGTATTTGAAATATTATTCATTTAAGCAAGATTTTCTATTTTACAAAAGAAATAAAATAATAAACTTTTACTTTATTTGGTAAGTAGCAAGACTGTGTGTTGTACAGATCTGGTAGCTTTTTATTTTGGAAAGTATCTACATTGTAATGTATGTGAAAATTTACGTTATTATGAATTTTGTAAAATAATGTACCTACTAAATATTACATTTAGTGCTATATTAATTCAATAATTTGCAGAATCACTTTGAATCTACCAAGAAAATAATTATGAAATCTAAAAACCAAAACTTTTAGTATAGTAAATTTAGCGAAAATGTTTTTTTTTTGTTCAAATCATCACATACTTATTTGAAAAAAAAAACCTTCAAAGATAGTCAGTAATGTGTTAAAATAAGTATCGGTAGCGTATCATAATTTGTAACATAATCATAATATGAAACCAAGTTGCAACACGGCAGGAATTCACATCGTAACCATAATTGTTTAGTCTAGAAGCAGTTTGTATTGTTATTATTACAGGTCCAAGTATTGCAATCCTCTTACCTTGCGTTTAAATGATGATACACGTGAAACTAACCAATGCCATAGTTCTGAGAACAGAAAGTGTCTGCGTACGTCTTTAAGATTATGAGCGTGATAGGTGATGAGTTGTTGCGTCATGCTCGAAATATACTTTTGTACAGTTGCATTAATTGTACACCTTTACATTTTCTCGAATATAAAAATTATTAATTACATTTGCAATCAAGTACAGTCAGCCACTAAAAACAGTTGAGTATTTAATTAATTTTGTGGTAGTCGTTTTATTTTAACAACGTTTAACTTTATTATAAAGATGCAGGAATTCTATAATTTTACACTATATTTACATTTCAATAGTTTGGTGACAGATGCGTTTGTTTTTATTATATTGCAGATTTGTATAACAGTTGCAGGGCGTAGGTTTCAATTTACAGTGTTGTATTAATGTTTGTTTTTTTTAACAACATGACTGTACACAATAATAAATTTTATACATGAGTAACAGATTTTTATGTTTTGGGAATTTAAATGAGCTTATCATGACCGTCAGACGTCATATCCTTATCATCACCTATCACCTATAGACAGCAGTCTATAGGTGATAAATACAATTTTGTGATATATATTTTTTTAAACGAGTTAGAAATCACTAGATAATTTGTGAATACGAATAAAACAAAGAAACAGGGTTTAGATGGAATAGAAAAGCAAAGCGTATTAAAAAACATTTCGAGATAATATTATTAAACTCAATTTGGTACGTGTTTGTTTGCTTTTGATTGTATGGTTTAGTTAGCAAATAGCTTAATTTGAGATTGATTATAAGGTTGAAAGAGCAAGAAAGTTACGAAAAGTTAGCACAGTTTTTAATATACAGATAGGGTTTATTTTGGTTGTTATTATATCAAAATACTTTTTGATTAATCACCCAAATGTTAAGACATTGTAATAAACAAAATATTCAATCATGGATAGAGAAGTAAACTTAGGTTTTTGTATGTGTAGGAAAATCACAAGTTGCTATAAGTAGAACACAGTCAACGAAATAAAAGGCACACTTACAAGGTTTCAGATCCTTCTTTTGATCATGGCCGAAACGAGCTTTCCCCGTGAAAAATGTTGGAGACTATATAAAGTCTTAAAACATGACCTTGGATAATGAATGCTGAAATGCATTTCATTAAATGGACCACGATTCTTGACTGACGGAGGTGCGCGAGCTACGCAACGTTAGGAGATCTGGTTTCATAATAAAAGACTAAAGAGTCTAAAATAAAGTCGCGTCTAAGTAGTCGGTAAAAGTGCCTCTCTAAAAAAGTAAGTAAATGATATTATATAAAATAAATAAATAACCGACTTAATAATGGCTGGCCAGCCCATGTTATAAAAGTGTGCCTAGTCCTCCAAGGACTTATGATAGCTAGAAGCTATATTATAGGTGTTCTGTTGACTGAAATGTAATGTGTGTGATGTTCTAGAAAATGTAATGTAAGATAGATGAAGTTTTTGATTAGTAGAGAAAGAGAATAATTAAAGAACATTAAATTCAAATTGTAATGAAAAAACAAAATGTGAATATTGAAATTTTGTAATAGTATGGTTAATCGAATAAATGTCAGAGGTCTTTATACAAGAAAAACAATAAAGAAATGTAACCGTTTAGTAGAAACAGAAAATATTATATTAAAATCTATTCAGAAATAATTGTATGACGATTGATAAACAAAGTTAATAGACGTTTATTTAATGCTGCAATAATGTTAATGTTTAATGATTTGAGTATTTATGCTTACAAGTTCGGTAAATAATATTATGTTCAATTGAATATATTTGGGTTATTGTGAAAATTTGAAATTAAAATATATTAATTATTATAAAAGTTAACAACATAGAAAATTGATAATGATGATGATATTGTATTATTTACATTAAAAATAGAATTTATAAATAACTATAAATTTAAAAAATAAGATAAAGGCCCTTGGTAATAAAGTAATAACAGCTAATTTAGTTAGGTATAAGATATAAGATGATAAAATTAAATGTAATTTAGAATAACAGTTTTAAAAATTACAAAACAAAACAGATGCATTTTAATAGCTTTTTACTATTATGGTATAAATGAAATGATAAATACTGAATTTTAGCGATCAGAATTAAAATGATAAAAGCAATAAAACAAAATTTTGAAACTAGTAAAGATTAACTATGAAAGTACTTACTAAGTATAGTGAAATACTTTTAAGTAATAAGTATAAGCAAATTAATATAATTATTAACAGTTTCTATTTCAATGACTGAAAATATATTTACTGTTATTAATTGTCATTAAAAGCAACTATTTCAATAGTACTAGTGTAAGTTTCGTATTCGATGTAGTCAGCTAAGGTATAATTTTAAAATTAATCAGGAAATTTTGAATAATAACATTTTTTGTTTGGAAACTAGTTGAAATATGTATAGGATTTTAAAGAAGTATTTCTTTTTTAAATTTTTGATTCAAATTGTTAGTCCAAAAATATATTTTTTTCCAAAAGATTACATTTTGAATACTAATGATTTTATTATGAGTTATGAAGTTTTGGTAGATTGGTATAATTACATATTATGATAGTATTAATAAAAGGTATTTTAATATCTGTTTTCAAAGTTAATAAACATAGCAAAATTATAAATTGTATTAAAAATATTATAACTATGTTTTAGGTAATATTTTAAGAGTAAAATTAAAAATATCAATAATTTCTAATTTTAAAAACCAAGGAGGGTGGTGTAGTGTAGTGTGACACACTCTCCCTACGTAAGCTAGTTTGTAAGTTAGATAAAGGCATTACAGCCTGCACTTGCGGGCATTATACGTCTGAACGTCGATCTAGTCGTTTCATTCACGAACCCTCTACAGCCCACATTGCAAAAGCCTCTAAAAGCCACCGTACAGTGAATATGACACTCAAGTGGAGCACGTATGCTTCTGGTTCCAAACCTAGTAGGCAACGGTTCAATTCTAAAGTGCTGCGAAAACGCATTGGCTATTTTTTTGGGCTCTGTAAATTATTAACACTTATCGGCCTATCCGATTTATAATTAAGCTTTTTTGTGCCGTGCCAAAACTTTGAAAAATTTTTGTTATTGTGTTGAGTGGCTAAGATGTTCATTTTTATGCTATCTTCGTTATTTTGGCACCATTTTAGTTTGTTTTTGAAAGTTTTACGACTTTCTACCATATTATTATAAATCTCACCAGACACATCTATAGCTTCGTGAAACGTCTCCTTTAGTTATTGGGAACCATTTTCTACCGAAATGGGAATTTCATCAAGAAAAGTACCTATTGTCAGTCGCGAGCTGCAACGCTCTCGCTCTCTCTCTCTCCCGGGGGCACGCACGAGCGATAGCAAATGTTTTCCTTAATAACTTCGTTAAGATCGCGAAGCTATTCTTTCCTCTTAGCATTGTCAATTTAGTGGCCAGCTGGACTACTAAATGACTTCTTACTTCGTAGCTTCTTACCCAGTTATGTTAACTTATGTTATTTTCGAAACAATCATTATAACAACTAAACGCGCTTGCAAAGCACGAAAGACGCAGTCTAAACTAAACAAATACCAAAAATATAATATATTTGTACTGAAACTGTTAAATAACAAAACCTAGCTTTGGGTAATGAAGAAAAATAATAGGAAATGTGTCGAGGTTAGGATTAATTACTTACAAAAAAATAGAAACCTCCTTCAAATTACCTTATATGGTTATCCCCACTAAAAAGTAACAAATAAAAAAACATTTCAGATGGAACATGAAAAAAAATATTGCCAATATCCTCAATTAAGTATAAAGGCACTGATCCTTTATCAGTTTGCGTTCCGTGTTTGTCAGGTGGAATTTCCATGCTTGGCGTGAGTTAGCAGGCAGGAAGATATCCAATAATAGTCGTATAACGATTAATCACACTTTAATCACAGTAAAGTCTAAGATTTACAATAGTTTTCCTAAGTAAACAACGTTCCACCGAGCACTTAGTCGCACACACACGTTAACCACCAAAAAGTGACAGATGACTGGCCGTTAGCCTGTTTTTGGCGCTTGTCTCGGAGTTACGTTTAGAAATTAACAACAACAATATTTCGTTCAACAATTGGTGAATCGATTAATCGAATCTTATTACTAAAAATCAGGTGAATCGACATCTGGCGCCGTCACGGCCAGCCTGACTATCGCACGGCCTCGTGCGCTTAATGAGAGGTCAGTCCAACTGCAACAATTTAAAAGAGAGTGTACAATAAGCATTACAAACGCTCGTCCAATCCTGACAACAGTGTGCCTGTTAAATCACAAACTTTCATATCATTTAAAACTCGTAGGTAAAATACAGATGGCCCGGGCGTGAGGCCCTTTCGACCAGGAAACCAGGATCTAGATAACATGGCCCGATGCGCAAGTGGCTCTTTCAACCAGTTACCTCAGATAGTACCATCCTTAATAGTTTAATACTGCTGGTCTAGGCTTGAAGCCAATAAACCAGGTAACCCAGAAATACAACAGCATGGTTCAGGCGCAAAGAGCCCTTTCAACCACGGTAACAGTGTGGCCCGGGCGCCCAGGGGCCCTTTCAACCAACTCTGACAACCATACTCCGAACATTATAACAAAAATTGTGTATCAAACGCACTAATCACAAAACTTACTACGGTGTATTTGGACTTGGTGTTCAACCATTTCAAAACCATTCTCTATCGATGAGGCTGTGAGAGTGTCTGAGGCGGCAGTCAACGTCTCTTGACTAGCTTCAGAGAGTGTATCGCTGTCTACATCATGGTGCTTTTCTAAGGTAATTTGATCAACGTCAACCGCCGTCTCGGCATCCTGAGCCTCATCGTCCGTGATCAGGCTAGTTGACACATCGACTAAACCATCAATACCTCTCGGGACTGTACGCAAGTTTTCGTGAGAGTATTTGTATAAGCGATTGGATCTATTGATACTCCTGAGTTCATACCTGTCATTTTCTAGGAGCCTAACTACGACGAACGGACCTTTGAACTTCGGTGCAAGCTTGGTTTGGTTGCGCTCGCTACACTTTAAAAAGACAAAATCACCCGGTGCAAATGGTTTGGCAGTTGCCCTCCCACGATCGAACCTTTCTTTATCCGATTTACTAACTCGTTCAATGTTACGAGAAGCCTCGTCCCGCAATGTCTCTAATTGAGCACGAGTTGTAGATTCATCACTCGTATTAAGTGCAATTTTAGACATACCGAGTGACTGAGCGCGTATACCGAACATGAGTTCAGTAGGAGTGAATCCGGTTACTCTAGACCTCGTACTGTTCATGGCTTATTGCGCGTCACCGAGTTCTTCACGCCATACTTTACTACTGTCATTCTCAATAATAGTAAGAAGACACTTTAGCGTTCGCATCACGCGTTCCACCTGTCCATTGGCTCTTGAGGCACCAGTCGCGATAAGGTGGAGGTCTATGTTATGATCACTACAAAACTTTTTGAATTCCGTGCTTACATAACACCTTCCCTGATCCGCTATGACCCTTTTAGGAGTGCCAAATAAAGTTACTGCTTTTATAAGGGCCCTAACTGCGCAATTTGCATCGTGTGACTGTGTGATATTCAAGCAAAACGTCTTTACGTATTTTGTAAAAGCGTCGATTATTACCGAAGCGTATTCTTTTTTGTCACTTTTACCGCTGAGTTTGCCGGTCAGGTCAATGTGTATGGTGTGCCATGGAGTGTGTACGGTTTAAGACAGCACATTTTTATTCGTGCTTATACGGCAACCTAGTTACCGCGTTAATACGAATTTATTAGCTATGTAATGTTTTGTTTTTAGTGTGCATTTATAACTGAAGGTAAGAAGTCGCCATAATTACATATAACTTGTGAACTTTTAACTTAATAAACTGTGTGATTATAAGTGACCCGTTTTCCTGCACCTCAAACAACTTAACTTCATCAACATCAACTTTACTACTCAACTACATCATCATAAATCAATGTTCAGACTGAACAGAGTGGCTACCTTAGGTATAGGATGCAGTCTAACTTGTTGAGCACGAGAAGGTCCTTTTGAGGCAAACTATGCAAGACTCAACGAACTTTTTAACGTTCTTCGACATCTGGGGAAACTAATAATGTTCATACATTTTATCCAGGGTTTTCTCGTGTCCTAGGTGTTTAACTTCGTTATGCACGTGGTTTATTAATGTCCAAATAAGGGAACGCGGAACGATAGGAAGCCACGACTGCGCACGATTACGATCCACTTTTCCATACAAGACACCGTCTCGAACATCGTAAGTATGAGCGATATCTTCAGGGATTTCGTTATTTTCATGTTTTCTGATCAAATCTTGTATTTCGGTGTCTCTGCTTTGCTATACTTTTAGCCAACTATCGTGTAGCTCCACAAAATTTACAGGTTTGCGTGCATTGCTTTGTATGGGACCATCAATTAGGTCCAAGTCAGGTGTCTGAGCAGTTGGAAGAGGGTTTCTTGAAAAGAAATCGGCGTGGCTCATACTTTTTTCTTCTTTGTAGACGATATTAAAATCGTACGCCTGCAAAAAGGCCCACCATCAGTGCACGCGAGGAGTCAGGTCGGTTTTAGACTTCGAAGCTTTAAAGGAAGCACAGTCTGTAAATACTGTAAAGTGCTGCCCATACAGGTAATGCCTGAAATGTTCAATCGCACGTACCACCGTTAAAGTTTCCAGTTCATAAGAATGATATCTGGATTCAGTTTCGGTGGTACGGCGACTGAAGTACGCGACAACGTGAGGCACGTTTTCATTTCTTTGGATCAGAACTGCTCCATATCCATCAGAGCTTGCATCCGTGTGCAGTTCTATCGGGACTTGTGGGTCAAAAATAGCCAAGACGGGTGAAGAAGTCAGAGCGGCGACTATCTTCTTATGTGCTTCGTCATGTCTTTCCGTCCAGGTGATGGGACCTTTGAGCTACGTAAGTGGATACAAAGGACCGGCAATATGTACGAAATTGGGCATGAACCGACGAAAGTAAGATGCTAGTCCCAAGAATTGCTTGACCCGTGTAGCAGTAGAAGGGATTGGAGTATCAATGAGAGCTTGGATCTTTGAGGATTTGGTCTAATTTCTCCAGCGCTTATCACATGACCCAGATACTGAACTTCAGTCTTCATGAATTTGCATTTGCTGACGTTAAATGAGAACCCTGCCTCAGATAAAGCAGCCAGCACGACATCCAAACGCCTTAAACCTTCTGTAATTTCAGGTGAAAAATACAAAACGTCATCCATGTATGCGGACACAACTGTATCTTTGAAAGATGTTAAAGCCTTATTTATGCAACGCTGGTAGATGGAAGCTGCGTTTCGTAACCAAAAAGGCATCGCAAGATACTCATATTGCCCCTCCGGTGTTACGAAAGCGGTTTTCTCGATAGAGTCTGGTTTGACAGTAATCTGGTGATAACCAGAGGCCATGTCTAATGAAGAGAAATAATGTGAGCCATTTAATCGGTCGATTTGCTCATCAATCCTCGGGAGTGGGTAATGCTCTGGATGTGTATTTGAATTGAGCTCTCTGAAGTCGACGCACATCCTATCATCACCGTCTTTCTTTTTCACCAACAGGATTGGACTTGCAAAGGGCGACGAGCTTTCTCGAATCACGCCGGCATCTAATAGAGCTTGAATTTTTTTCCTAACGACTTCTTTTTCTGTCGGTGATAACCTATAAGGGTGCCTCTGAACAACTTTATGAGGGTCAATTAAATCAATCTTAAGCTGCCATGTTGTAACCCTACGATTACGATACGATAGGAATTCCATCTATGAAATGGTCGCTGTATTTAGTTAAGGCCTTAATCAGTGTTTCTTTGTCTTCACCCTGTAAATCGGTAATGGAGCTAAAATCAATTTTACTACTAGTAGAACATGAAATGACCTCTTTACGCTTTGAGAACTTAAGTAAATTGCTTTCGATTTCGACGTGAATACCACGTGCAAGTATATCACGGCCGATTAAAATGCCTTCCGATATTACGTTATCTGATACTATATGAAACAAGATAGATAACTCGAGATCTTGAATTTTTACTAAACTTAATATTTGCGAGTTGCAATCAACGTCATTTCCGCCTATACCTGTTAAGCAAACTAAGTCATTACGTGCAGTACCCGATAGCTTATGGGCTAAACTACTTTTGATCAAAGAGCAAGCGGAACCACTGTCAAATAGAAATGGTATTGCCTCACCCGCTGATGTTGACAGTGTACCCTTGCCGGCATTCACACAAGTTGACTTCTTTCTTCGTTCGTGAATCGGCAGCAGCTTGCTTCTCTTGACAGGTGGTGCTAAGGTGTCCAGCCTTTCCACACGTGAAACAGGTAACCGCCCTCTCTTTTTCCGGAAATTTGGACCTTTGATTAGCGTTAAAACGTTCACGCCGCTTGCGACTTTCGTCTAACCTGTGACCGCGTATACCACAGAAATGACATAATCCAGGGAACCGGTTATCCATACGGATACGTTTGGTTTCAGGTTCTGTATCGCGTTTATCAGGCTCTTCATATTTTCGTTTCAACGATATTCCATTTAACACGCGACAAAGTTGGGCTTTCGTTGATATCACGTGCGAATTTAACTCGCGTCGTATCAGTGCGTCACGTTGGCTCAAAACGGATGTGGCAAAACCGGTAATGACATCTTCTCTAGATTTGGTATGCGTTCTATTAGTGACCATAAGCGAATGGCTGCCTCGGATGCTGTCTCTTTAGAGCCGATATGAAATTTAATAATTTCATCAAAATAATCCTGCATGAGCTTTGCTTTCGAAAATTTTGCCAGTAGCATTTCTTTTATTGGCAGCCATTTTATTTCGGTAGCATTTAGTTTGGTCAAACATGTCGACGCGCTGCCTTTCAATGCGTGCGTGAGGGAAAGCAATAGTTCAGGCCCCTCAAGTTTTCGACTATTTACAATTATTTCCGTTAGCCTACACCAACCTTCAATGTCGGAGTCCGCATCTTCAGGGTCAAACTTAATAAGCTGCGTAGTCGTACATGCTGTTGTAGTAGGTGCAGGACTTGCCGCTAGAAGCCGCGACAGAAGCGCTTCCATACTACTTAGAAAACCCGCAGCAGTTGTTTCGGGTTTCGGATCGGTGTTTTGCGCATTTATCTCCTTATTTGAACTATGCCCTTCAAATACCAGTTCTGATTAAGGCACTGATCCTTTATCAGTTTGCGTTCCATGTTTGTCAGGTGGAATTTCCATGCTTGGCGTGAGTTAGCGGGCAAGAAGATATCCAATAATAGTCGTATAACGATTAATCACACTTTAATTACAGTAAAGTCTAAGATTTACAATAGTTTTCCTAAGTAAACAACGTTCCACCGAGCACTTAGTCGCGCACACACGTTAACCGCCAAAAAGTGACAGATGACTTGCCGTTAGCCTGTTTTTGGCGCTAGTCTCGGAGTTACGTTTAGAAATTAACAACAACAATATTTCGTTCAACAAATTGGTGAATAGATTAATCGAATCTTATTACTAAAAATCAGGTGAATCGATATCTGGCGCCGTCAAGTAGATAGGTAAGTAGTAGGTATTAAGTAAATATTTAGAATTTTGTACTTCCTTTTGGATTCGTCGGTGCCAGCCAAAAAATCGTCGATTAGTCGTGGGCAACTGTTATAATTGACCAAGCGAGCGAAGCGAGCGAAGCGTCTTTGTTTCAGCTTGGCCAAATTTGCTTTTGTATGTCCATCTGTTTGTTTGTTTGTGGTTTGTTTGTTTGTTTGTTTCACTCTACAGGTCGCGTTTCTCAAGCGATTCTCGTGAAATTTTGTGAGCAGGTTCGATAAATTAATCGAATTTTTTTGTCGAGAGTTTTTGGAAATTTTAAAAAATGACGGAGTTATGGGGGTTGCCAGCTTACAAGGTCAGCGAAAATAAATAAAATAGAATAGAATAGAATAAAGTTTAAAAATAAAAGAAATCAAGGAGTTGGGGATGTTTGTCGAGAAAATAAAAATTTTGAAAAGATATATACAGACTCGCGAGGTCTTCAGCTCACAGAGCCACTCAGTCTCCTCGTCAATGGTCTCATCACTCGCGCTGTTTTTCACGAGATCGTCATAACCCAAGTAACACAGAAAGCATTTTAAGAAACAAATAGTAAACTTATGTAAAACTTAAGGTTTGTATCAACTCTTAAAAAAGTCCACCGAGCATCTTGACGTTTTATATCGGCATTTCATAACCAACATGATGCTTTACACTGTATAACGGTTGCATAACGGTATATTAAAACGCTTTTGTAAAGCCTTTAGTTTCAGTGCAGCAAATCACAATACAGCTGTACAGCTTTCAGCAGTTTTTAGTACCTTAGGGTCTATAATAGCATTTAAGTAGTAAGATGATGCCTAATGCTATATGATAGCATAAATTTGTACCACTATCATGCAATATAAATCTGTTGTACAGCTTTCAGGTGGTTCCAGTGCCTTAGGGTGCACAATAGCATTTTTATGTAGTAAAATGATGCCCAATGCTGCTTAATAGCACAAACTTGTACCATTATAATGCACCGTAAAACCGTTATACAGCTATGAGCTGTTTATTGTGCCCTTTGATGTGTAATAGCACTTTTAAATCCTAGTGTTGCTGAACAGCATAAAAGTGAATCAATGTAATGCTTGAAAATTTGAAGGTCAACTGAGTTCTTTAGTACAGCTAACAGTTTACCGGTGACCCAATATATACCTATTTTATAGACAATGACACTACAGTGGTTCATCAAAAGTCTTCTCTCTAGCTTCTGGCTTAATAACGGTTCACGCGTGAGTCTTTATAATGCTGGCGGCATAGATAAAGCTTTTCAAAGGCTCACCGGGCTGCCATAGACCGACACCATTTTGTAAATAATTTATAAACTAAAAATATTATCATTCGAACCTATTTATTCAAGCCATAGACCTAAATAATAACTATATAACTTAATTTAATACTGCCTAACACCATTATTACGTTAATTATGCAAAATTGGTTCTATACAAGAAATACACAATTGTTTTGGTTACTTCACACATATTTTTATGCAAAATTTAATACCAAAACCACAAAATATCGAAGGCGCGTGGAAATTTTCAATGAAACTTGTATATACATTTACAGTAAACTACATAGCGCAGTAATATTTGAAGGCATGAAATAGCAGAAAAGTAAAAAACTTACCCAGTATTATAAATTATGTTTTGAGGAAACAAAATGGTGTCACTCACTTAGTTTGTACTGTCTTCGTCCATATTATACTGCGAGAGAAAGTAGTTAAATTACAACGTTTATAGTATTATAACATTTGTACCATTGTTTTTAGAGATGTTTTTGCAATGATGTAGGATTTATTTAAGTTCTAACTGTGAACACTTTAATAGCTCCAATAATTCCTATACTACATTCTAATGCTAATCTACTGCTTTTTTGATCCAATTAAATTCTTCATTATCAATAATATTGCTGGTATAATGCTTTTGTATTGCAATTAGCAACATCATTGACCATAATAATGTTCCTTTAAAGCCATTAACACCTTCTTTGACCACAATAATGCTAATACGAGTATAATGCGCCTGTAATGCAAATAAACAACTAATTGTGAACCTATATAAGATCTTTAGCCAAATAATTTGTGCCCAAATAAGCATTACAGTAGCATAAAAGACGTCATTTATGTTACTATAGAACTAACTCAAAATGCGAAAACGATACAGAAATGCTGTAAGTCGGCCGTTATACTGCTTTGGTGTGTTACTTCGGAAACCTGTTCATCCAGATCGAACATGGATTGTACAGGAGGCGTGAGCACTTCCACGGCCGCGTCGATTTTATCGTAATCCGGATTTTCTGACAGAATGATTTTTTCGAGCTCATTAATTTTTCTCGTGAATATGCATCGCAGATTTGCGCGTTCGCGCTTTATATCTTCCATTTTATAAGCGGTCGCCAATTATTAAAAATGAAAATACATTTTCGAGATGAGGTAAAATTCCCGACACATTTAAATGTGCGAACCTCTTTTTTACGTTTTATATTTTTTATCTGGTTTTGTGATCGATGTCAAGTTAAAAATAACAATTTGTTTTAACTTGACATCGATCACAAAACCAGATAAAAAATATAAAACGTAAAAAAGAGGTTCGCACACCACTAGTTAGTAAATTTATTAATACTTTAATTAATTAAGTCTTTATTCAGGCAAAAAACCCAGCGTACAATATTACTAAATAATAAATAAAGCTTAAAACTATCCTACACATAAATAGTACATTTAATTTCCCTGTGTCACGAGCTGGAGAATGCTATTCTTTGAACTGACCAATTTCTCCCAGAAAGATAATAGATATACGAGCCCTGATAATGGCAAAAAAGGCAGGCAGACTTAAAAGTCTTCCTCGTCGTTAAGTCTGTCAGTACATATTTCTATATGACTATCAATAAAATTCTTTGATAGTCAATGATATAAATGTTCTGTTGTGCTGCGCGGGATGCAATGCCGCACCCGACCCAACGCAGGGATAACGACAGGAGCGGCTACCAAGAAAGTCCGGGTAGGTTTCATTCGATAAATAATTAATACTCGTAGTTTCGTCGTCTACAATTTTTGGCTGGCACCGACTCCAAAAGGAAGTACTTAATTGAGGATATTGACAATATTTTTTTTCATGTTCCATCTAAAATGTTATTTTATTTGTTACTTTTTAGTGGAGATAACCATATAAGGTAATTTGAAGGAGTTTTCTATTTTTTTGTTAAAATTATTTTTATTTCAATTAGTAATTTAGCCACCAAGTTATCAAATATTTGCTTGTCGTCAGGCGCGGATTCCCAAACCGAAACAAAATTTTTATATTAGCCTGGCAATGACATTATTACTTTCGTGATTACAATAGTAGTTTAAATTATTACAAGGCAAACTACGAGGTAATTATTGGTGAATTAATGTATCAATTGGAAAAAAATATTATCTAATTATGGTGACGTTAATAAAATGGTGTCTGAATTCTTTTGAACAATGTCATCGAAAGATTTGTCCCGAAGCGTAAATCTACACATTCTAAGTTTCCACCTTGGCTGGGCACTGCATTCCGAAAGCTTTTTGCAGAAAAGGAACGAGTCTATTAAAGGTATCGTAAGTACGGAAATCCACGTGACGAATTAGAATATAATTTACTTCGATCGAGGTGCCATAAGCTTTTCAATCAATGCTAATAGTGATTACAAATACAAAACTGAACTCAATATTCAAAAAACGCCGAAAGAATTTTGGAGTTATTTAAAAATTAAACGTAAAGGAAGATCTACTTTCCATCCACGATGATGATGATATTTACGTTGCAGAATCCGATGTACCACAAGGCTTGCATTTAGATCCTATACTTTTTTAATTTTTGTAAATGACATCACAGATTATATCAAGCATTGTAAAAAACTATTATCCGCAGACGATTTAAAAATTTACGGTACGGTAAATCGTAAGCAGATGCAGTCTTGATACAACAAGATTTAAACAATATCATAAACTGGTGTAAGAGGAACTGTATGACTCTCAACGTTAATAAGTGTCTTCAAGTACACTCGTAAGAAAAAAACACTTGTTACAGTGTACGAGATTGGCGGCGTTGCGTTAAATGAAGTTACTGAAAGCTGAGATTTGGGTATTATAATTGACAGTAAATTTACTTCTCATATACATAACATTGAAAGCAAAGCGGCCCAAATATTAGGATTTCTAAAAATAAATACATTGAGTTTTAAACAACCGATAACTAAGCAGATACTGTATAACGCCCTCGTCCGTAGCCATCTCGAATACGGGAGTGTATCCTGGAGTCCATTTTACGCGGCTCACTCACAACGTGTTGAGAGTATCCAGCGTGCCTTCACCCGACACCTTGCTTTCTGTTCGAGCGGGTTCTCCAATAGGCAGCCCTACCAACAGCGTTTGAGGAAATTTAAAATGTCGCTTCGTGAACGTAGACTCACGGCTGATCTGTGTTTTCTCCATAAGCTAGTTAATGGGCATATACAGTGCAGTCATCTCCTAAGCCAAATGTCCTTAAATGTTCCTTATAATTTTCCCTGGAATAAGATAAAAAGAATTTTACACATACCTTTTTGCAAAACTAACTTGGAACTTCAATCTCCACTAATAAGAATCACAAACGAATACCTATAATAAAGCCAATATAGTGAATTAGCAAATCTCGACATTTTTCACGATTTGCTGCCTAAATTCAAAACAAAAGTTGTTAACCTTGTGAAAGTTATTATTAAGTATCACAAATTATTGATTACTAGCTGGTGCCCGCGAACTTCGTTTCGCCAACTTAGAAGAAGAAAATAAGTCTATTCAAGTAATTGTGGCACCTTACACACTAAAATACAATAGGTACTTACCACAAAGCTGTCAAGTGCGGCGCAGCTGGCGCGCGTGGTTTTTCTTTGGTCTGTGGTACTTACGTAATAATAATTATATCAAAAGTAGATAGGGAGAAAAAAACAGAGTATGTAAGTAATTACATTTCAGTGTGCAATGCAACACAACAATGAATAGGTCACGCCTCAGCATATCGACGGGGGAAAGCGGAAACGTCGTAACTTGGATTTTGGGTTAAATCACCTTTAACTATATTGTTATATAAAAAAAAAACCGCGTCGAATGGTCTATGTCTCGTTTTTCTATGATATTTTTTTGTAACGATACGACCTGGGATTTTTCCCAAGTTTTTGCACTGATGATAAGAAAATTTGTCGTAACTAGAGCAAAATCTGCAATTTTTGAAAATAAAACAGATACGACAATACGTCAAGTATAAAAAACAGTTACTACTTTTTTATTCATAACGGAATATTGTTTTGATTAAGATACGACATTTCCTTCCTACTTGGTGGACATTTCTGTCGCCCAAAAAATTAACGTTGACAGAGATACGACAATTCTGCTCCTTGAAAATAATGTGTAATTATATAGATACAACAATTTCTTACGTACTGGTGCATGCATAAGAAACAGTTATTACATTTCAGACATTACATTTTAATGTAAAAATCATACTTACACCAAACAAATAGAGTTTTGTTTTGTATACAGAGATCAGTAACGCCACTTTACCTCCCTCCCGCCCCTCTATCGTGCCATCGCGTTCTTTTCATACGCCGTTTCAACCGCGACTCAGTTCATGCGCGAGCGTCGATTTGAGAAAGCGTGTCTGTTGCTGCGTTTCATAACTTTACGAAAGAGTGTTTACGAGTTGTGTACAAGTTTAAAAGTGTTATAATACAACTTCAGGAGCTAAGGTGAGTGAAGGAATAGTAATAATTAAGTATTTTTTTATGTTTCGAGTTGCAGAGCTCAATGTTTTTTATGGTAAAGGAATCATAACAGTAGATTGTTGGGTAGGTATTATTTGTAATTGTGGTAAAACAAATAAGTATTGAAGATAGTTTGTTGTAGATGTCTCAAAATCTACTTAGGTAGAACAACTATTAATAACACCAAAAATAATAAGTAACTAGTTTCAAGGTTAAAGGAATCATAACAGTAGACAGTTGTTTTAAGATTGTTGGGTAGGTATTATTTGTAATTGTGGTTAAAATAAGAATAAAACAAATAAGTATTAAAGATAATTTGTTTTAGATATTATCTCAAAATCTACTTAGGTAGAACAATTATTAATAACACCAAAAATAACAAGTTACTTGTTTCAAGGTGCTAGTAGATAACTAACGAGTTACTATTACGTGTTTTCCAAACATTGAATTTTCACTGGTACTTCCTTTTTTTGAGGAATTACTGTTTTAGTCATTTTAAAATTTTAGTAGGAATATATTGAAAAATAGAATTGATATTCGCGTCTGTTTGACTGTATAAATTATCTGCTTCGAAACAATTATCAGTATATTTTGAAATACGAGTACTTGCCTGTTCAAGTTGACAAAAATAACTAAAACTATTTTAACACTTAATGCTAATTGTTGGGTTAGGTAATTTAATTGTAAATGTTAGGTAATTTAATTACGTAAAAAAAACAGGATTTTTTTTATATAATCTTTTTGGTTACTTCGTTTCAGATGGCAAAACGTCGGCGATGGAAGGATGAGTTGAAGACAACATTGTTAAATGAAGAAGACCAACCAAAAAAGCAACCTAAGATTGAGGTTTTGGAAGAAGTCGTGTATAAAGATGGAATAAAAGTACGATCAACTTCGTACCGTAAGAAAAGTTTTAAATGTTCGCCAGAACAATTGCCTCTTCCAACTACTCCTCACCAGTCTAAACCAGCCCAAGTAAGTGTCCAAGACCTTACTCCCACCTTTCGCAAACCGAAATCATACATGTCTGAAACGAAGCGAGTTATTGAAAATATATTTTCAGCACGTAGTACACAACAGAAAAATAAAACAAGTGATGATTTTGTACAGAAGCCAACAAACTTGGGAACGCCCTTAAATACAAATATGTCTGATTTGATTCAAAATACGAGTAACGCATCTTATAATTGCTATGTGTCTTTTGATTCTGACGAAAGTCTAGTGAGTCCAGAAACGCATACTGAAAATTTCGGAACACATTTCGAAAATACTCGATTTGATAATAATGGAATGTTTTGTGAAGTAAATGCATCAACAGACTACGTTTTTGAAACAAATAATTCCTTGCCGGGTAGTAGTCAGAAATTTAGCCCTGTTTTTTCTGAAACAAAACAATCTTTACCCCTCACCAAAGAAAAATCTCCTAACACTGTTGAATGTACTCCTAAATATAAAGTACCTTCAAAACACAAGAAATCTCCTTGCACTGCTGAATATTCCTGTGAAAATAAAAGCTGCTCACCAAACACACACCTGAAGTATCCTTGCATAGCTGAAAATACTTCTGAAAATAAAGGCTGCTTTCCTAATACACACCTGAAGTCTCCTTGCATAGCTGAAAATGCTACTGAAAATAAAGACTGCTCACCTAACACACACCTGAAGTCTCCTTGCACTGCTGAAGGTTCTCTTGAAAAAAAAAAAAACTGATTGCTTACCAACCGCACAAGAAACTTCTCATAGCGCTGCTGAAGACTCTCCTAAAAATAAAGATTGCTTACCTAACACATACTCGTATCTTAAGTCTCCTTGCACTGCTGAAGATTCTATTGAAAATAAAAATAAAGCTGATTGCTTACTAACTACACGACAAACATCTCCTGACGCTGTTGATGATTCTTGTATTTCTGAAACTTTTAAAGATTGTTTACATAATGCACAACAAAAGTCTAATTTCACAGCTGGAAATTCACTAGAAAATACAGTTTGCTTACCTAATGCCCATCAAAGGTCTTCTTTCAATAATGAAAATGCTTCTGAAAAAAAAGATAACGTACCTGACATCGATGACAAATACATAACTGCTGATTCTGAAATCCAAGTCTCAAGTTCAATTTTAAGCGATACTTATATTGAAGCAAACAACAGCACTAAATCTCAAGAATCTAGCGAAGAAACCAGTACACAAAGAAATCAAAGGAGTTGCAGAAAGAAATTAGGTTTTGATAAATGTTACATAGATTTTTTTGAAGAAGAAGATGCTGACACATTGCTGCTTAATGAGGCATTTCCATCGGAAGAATCAAGCTGCTCGTTCGATAATAATGAACCTTCTGATGATTCAGTATCCAGCAAGACGAAAAAAACAAATACAAAAAAGAAACAAGACAAGAAACTGAAAAAGAAAAAAAGTTCAAACCAAAATGACAAAAAAAATGTAGAAAAAAGAGATAAGAAAACACCCAAGGCAATAAAAGTCAATGAATCACAACAAGAAGAAAACGAGCTGTTAACAAAGAGTAAGCAAAAAAAAAAGATAAAAAAAGAAAATAAATTTAAAAAAGCTTTTGGTCAGACTTTTATAAATGAAAAAGGGCAAGAAGTTCCACCGAAATCAATGAAGCCTAATCCCTGTAAAGATGTGAAATGTAATCGAAACTGTGGAGATATTCCAGATACTAGGCGTCAAGAATTATTTAATTTTTATTGGAATCTTAGTAGTTGTCAACGGCAAAGGGATTGGATAGCTAAAACCGCAATCCGGAAAAAAACTGCGAATCATACTACAGATAAAGGCGAATCATCAAGAAGGAAATTTTCATTCGAATATTATATAAATGAAGGGGAGGGACGGAGACAAGTATGTCAAAAATTTTTAATAAACACGCTAGATATTACCCAGAGATTTATAGTATATACTTTAGATAACGCAGTTGAAGGGTTTGCAAAATTAGATGAAAGAGGAAAGAATGGAGGTTCAAACAGAACTTCAGAAGACACTATAAACCATGCAAAAAATTTTATATCATCTCTACCTTTGGTACCATCACATTACTGCAGGAAGGATTCTAACAAACTCTATTTGCCAGATGATTTCAAAAATATGTCCAATTTATATCGGATTTACGAAACAAACTGCACTGAAGAAGGTTTGAAACAAATGTCTTTCAAAGTTTTCTCAAATTGGATAAAAGATAATTACAATATTGGTATTCATGTTCCTAAGAAAGATAAATGTATGTTGTGTATGACACAGACATATGATGTAAAAAACTTTGATGAAATGTCTAAATATAATGACCACATAAGAGAAAAAGAAGAATCCTATAAAAGGTTTAAATGCCACCAAAAGCTTAATGATGTTGATTCCAGTGTAATATGTGCAAGTTTTGACATGCAAAAAGTCCTTAATACACCGCATGGTGACAATATGGCATTATACTACTCTAGAAAAATAGCTGTGTACAATCTCACTATTTATGAAAGTAATACTCAGATGGGATTCTGCAATGTATGGACTGAAGTTGATGCTCGTCGTGGGGCTAATGAGATATCCACCTGTATATTTAATTACCTTCAAGAAGTAGACCAACGAGGAAATGTGAAGACTGTTCTGTTGTACTGTGACTCATGTTATGGACAAAATAAAAATAAAACTATGTTGAGTATGTTAAGATATTTTTTGTCCATAGCTGTCAATATAGAGGTAATTCAAATCAATTATCTCATACCAGGTCATACATACATGCCAGTTGATAGCATGCACTCTACTATAGAGCGTGCTGTAAAGAAAACAACCGTGTGGGCGCCTTCTCAATGGCCTACTATCGTAGAAATGGCACGTAAAAAACCAGGTCCATATCGAGTCTCTATTTTAGAAGGCAAAGACTTTATAGGATTCGAAGAAATTGTGAGCAAAACATTGAAGAAAAATCAACGAATTCAAATTTCAAAACTATGTATTGCAACATTTAAAAAGGCGAACCCAGACATTATGTTAATAAAAAAATCTATGCTCCCAGATGCGGAAACAACATCAGTTTCCCTATGTAGCTTAGGAAATGCGCAACCAAAACTTTCCTTATATTTGACTCAGCTTCCAATTTCAATTCAAAAATATAAGGATCTTAAAAAGCTAGTGGACAAACAAATTATTCCCAAACGTTTCGCTCAAGAGTATTTGAATCTAAAGCATGACAAGAAAATTAAAGACGTTTTTGTTGAATCAGAGGAAGAAGAAGATTGTGATTGAAAATAATAATGTTAAAAACGAAGTTCTAATATTTTTAAGTAATTTTCTATGTTCCTAATAATTTAAATAAATAATTATACTGTTTTCCCAGTTTATAATGATTATGTTTTGTTTACTCTGTTTTAACTAAGAAAAGATGATTGGTTTTTGTTTTATTTCATTACTTTCTTATATTGTAATGTTGATTACTTACATTTCCAAGTTGTAAAACTTACGAAAAAGATAAAAGACTTTCCTGTTTATTTTATTTTTTAAGTTTATTTGCTGTAATTTGTTATCATAACATTCTTTTTTACTCATTAAACATATTAAGTTTAAGATACAGCATTTAATTTTATGAACATCTGTAGAAATTTTTGTAGTTAAAACAAAACCTTTTATGTAATTTAATCAAATAAACGATATACAGCTAAATGAAATATGTTTCGGCATTGACACATTTTAGATACAGCAGATCCGTCGCTCAAAAAAATATGTCTTTTTAAGTTGGCCATACATTTCATCTCACAGATATAACATTTCTGCTGCCTAAAATGTAAACATCAATTGGCGTAACTTATGAAAAATCAATTATAAACTAACTTTACGTCAATTTAGACAAAGACATCAAATAGGCCTTAGATAAATATAGGTACATTCTAACTTACAACTTTCTATCTCTATAAATATACAAGTTATGAATTTTCATAATCGTTTTTTGGCTCTAGTGTAAACTTGGGTTTTTCTAGATACGACGTTTCCGCTTTCACCCGTCGATATATCTATCACTTTACAGAGATAGACGCTGTTTTTCAGTCCCCAAGAGGAGGAGTACTTACTTACCTAATATCTAACGTTTAATTTTACTTTGGTAGGTTTCTTATGTAAGTAGATACTTTAGATTAGACAAACCATGTACGTATAGTTACTTGAGTTTTAGGTCTGATTTTACTTAAAAAATTTAAGCAAGATCAGAGGAGAAGAGAATTAGGTGAAAAAAGTGAGATCGATTAAAGCGAGAGTGTTTTATAAATCCAATCAAGCTCTTTTGGACAGAGATAAAATACCTACTTAATTTATAAAAATGTATTTTGACAAAACTTAGGTTGTAAATGTTTGAGTCTCTCATCGCGACCTTCTTCGGACTCTTGAGACCGCACTAATTGTTTATTTAAAGCATTGCGAGACTTTCTCGATAAGTTTGATTTTTTCTGTGAAGGCATTTTCTTAGAATTTGTTAAACCTTCTACGCGACAAAAAATTATTTGAAAAAAGTGCTAGGAATTTCCCGCCAAACGTATATTTTTATATAAATTTGTCTTTATTAAGGCAAATGAATTAATTTATATACAGCCATAGTCTTTTTTTATCGTATTGCCAGTTTGAATGACGTTTGACACTTGCTGCGGTGGCATTGCGATATGAAGAAAAAATTAAGTTTCACTTTATTTAATATCTGCACTTTCATGCCAAGCTATACTGAACAGGCAGTTCAAAATTACGTTCCATTTCTAAAAGATTCGTCATGATAATTATTTTAAAAATCAAAATAGGTATGTTGGTTTAGCGTATAACGAAATAACTTTGTCTACGCATGCGCAATGGATGGAGATGAAGCAAGATGGAAGCAAGAAGGACGGAAGGAATGCGCATGTTTTATTCCTTTCATTTTTCGTAATATTATTATGGTTTTTTGGATGTTTGTGTGTATTATCATTATTTATCTTAGAAAATTATAGAATTTTTATTATTATTAGATTAGATAAGATATTAGACAGATTAATATTATAATTATGTTGGTACTTTTCAAATCTCGGTTTCATAGTGTAGTTTGCACATCATACTACCACGCGCCCCTATGAAATTCACGTGCAAACGTATTTCAAGTTTTTGCCAACCCCCCCCCTTTTAGGGGTTGTTTTTTTTTTTACCCTATAACCTGGTCCATAATTTTCTCTACATAATAGTAAAAGTTTCATCAAAATCCGTCCAGCCGTTTTCGCGTGATGCTCAGCCAAATAAACAAACAAACAGATAAACAGATAAACAGACAAAAATTCTAAAAACTATTGGAACGTGTTCTGTTATCAATTTTAAGTATCCCCAATAATTTTTTTTTCGAATATCTTTTATGTACAGACTTTCCATCCTCTTCAGCTTTATTATATGTATAGATGTTTAATGTTATGGATGTGGCTGTATTAATCGTACCCTACGTAGAACAATGTTACATGTACTCATAGAACGAAATCGCTTTTATCGCGGATTTACTCTAGTTAGAAATAAAACTTTCCAACAAACTAAGTTTTTTTTTTCTATGACTTATAGTTAGTGAGATACCAAGATTGAACAAAGTAACATTTGAATTCATAACGTAGAAAAAGGACCGTTCAATATATATGTCGATGTTCTCTGTCCTCGTCACTCGCAACCACGCGGCGCGGGCGTCGTTACAAGTTCATACGTGTCTTTGTCTTCGGAAATGAATCACGCGTGCAGTTCGTTTGTGAGTGATTTATAAAAAATGGATTGTAATCGAGAAAATCCCATAGGTAAGTGTTTATTTGTGCTATATTATGGTAAATTAGTTTTATTTATTAAAATTATAAAATATTTCTCAATTTGTATACAAGTATTGCAAGATTTGTTTGACACAATTCATTGGGTTTTAAAATTACTCATAAAATACGGCATATTTTAGGTTTTTAGTTATTGTTTCATTAATCAATAATAATAAATATTTGTATCGAAAATAGTACTACACATTTTGATTATAATTGTAAATAATACCTAATATTCCTAAAACGACGAACTATGTGAATGTGTGACTCTGTTCGTCAGAACTATCACTATGTCAGAAACTAACTTTTATTTTAGTTGTATTTTAATTTTTTTATGGTCCTGATATTATTTTAATACAAAATGTATGTAATTTATCTTTTTAAAATTCTTTGTTATTATGTGCACATGGAACAGTTTACTGCGTACATATGAAAGTGACTTTATGATCTAAATTTATATGTGACTATGTTCTGCTAAAATCACTTCCAAAACGTAGTGTGATCTTCACATGTAA
The DNA here is from genome assembly GCA_951230895.1 of Carpatolechia fugitivella. NCBI lineage: Eukaryota > Metazoa > Arthropoda > Insecta > Lepidoptera > Gelechiidae > Carpatolechia > Carpatolechia fugitivella. Next base: position 19,373,604 of record OX579648.1, read on the forward strand.
CGCTATTCTTCGAAAATCATAACAAATAATTCTGTACTATGTTGATATGTAAGGGTTAAGTACCTAATGTTTATAAAATCTGATTGACTTCTTCGATAGGTAAAGAATACATTATGTATAGTAAATAATTTAAACAAGTTTTTATGAATTAAATACTTCAAAATATATACGTACTCGTACTTTTGAAATAATACTTTCTGTATCGTTTGTTAGCAAATTTTTTAGGGTTTTTTATGGTAGCAACTTATATATGATTTAATTTAGAGTCTGCACAATGCATTCGTCAACAGCTTATATACGTCCCCGCCGAGGGGCTCGAGCCTACCCTGAATTAGGGCGATTAAGCCTTTAGTCGACCACGCTAGCCCAGTGAGGGTTGGTTGACTTCACACACAACCTTTGAATTTCTTCGCAGGTGTGCAGGTTTCATCACGATGTTTTCCTTCACCGTAAGAGCAGCGTCGAAAAAACGTACAGTCGAAGGCATAAATGGAGACATACCACGTGCGCCTATATTTTGAAATATCTTTTTGATTATTTAACCCATATTGTAAATTTTTATTCCTGTGGATACAGTGTAGTAGTAAAACAGTTTTTAGGAAAAAAGTTATTCCAAAGTATAAAAACATGTGGTATGTCTCCACTTATGCCTTCGACTGTACATATGAAATCTAAATTCGAAAATACATTGGTACGAGGTGGGGATCGAACCCGCGTCTCCCGGAAGGGAGGCAGCACACAATGCATTATAACACTAATATTATAAATGCAAAAGTTTGTGTGTATGTTTGTAACTTCTTCACGCCTGGACGGATTTGAATATTTGGTAAACATATAGATATTGATCTAACTTAACACGTAAGGTATACTGCGGGGCTAGAAGTTAGTGTTTTATAAATCCAATCAAGCTCTTTTGGACAGAGATAAAATACCTACTTAATTTATAAAAATGTATTTTGACAAAACTTAGGTTGTAAATATTTCTTTCTCTTTTCAGATAAAAAGGACGATGCAACGCAATCTAAGCGTGCTGCTTTTAACTTTTTTGATAGTTCTGATGATGATGATGCTGAGCAAACCCAGGGGCTGAAGTATGTGCCAACAAAACTTGCAAGTGAGACGACAAGTTTTCGAGATAAGCTACACAGTCCTATTACTAATAAGTCAAATTCAGGAGTTCTAACCCCAATAAACATAGAACCTACCACAAGCTTTGAAAACTCGCCTTCATTGTCTATATTTGGAGTATTGTCTGAACCATTTGATATATTAACACCTATGCCCTCACCCACTAAATGTCACAAAACATGTGAAGGACAGTTTTGCACAGAAGAAGTTCATAACAATTTAGATTATGATACAGTAAAATCTACACAAAAATAAAAAAAAGCTTGTGCGAAAGGTCTTTCGAAAGTTTTTCAGCAGCTACCCGTACCGAAATCACCTTCTACAAATGAAAATATTGCTTTTGACTCGCCATGTGCTCAGCATGATGCTTCGATTCCAGCCTCGCAGTTTGTAAACGATGTTAACACTCATAATAATGATACACCTGCCATGCATACCACCCAGGGTTCACTACCTGCAAATAATACTGATGATGTGGCCATCATTTCGCTTGCCATTTTGAAGTCAAAACCAGAAAATAATGCCGTCCCTCAAGATTCTTCCATCATTCTTCATGCGTTTCCAAAGTCACTAACTGAAAATATTGACGTCGAAGTCTCCACCACCCCAAACTCACCAACCACAAATAAAAACATAGACGATGACGTATCGGCTGTTCAGTCACATTCTGCAAGGCATGAAATTACTGAATATTTTTCCAGAACTCCTATGCCATCACCATCTGTTAGTAATTTTGACTGTGAACCTGATGGGATAATATCTCCATGTGCTACAAATCACGTCAATAATGATCATGTTTTACCTCACAGAACTGAAAGGGGTAGTAATAAATCACCAACTCACACAAATGACATTTTGGGATCAAAGAAACGTCAGAAAAACCCTTCACAATGGATAGATAATAAACGAAAGCACCTTACAAATCTAGGTCAAGAATATGTTTCGAAACGGGGTAAAATTGTAAGTGCTAAAGTTTTAGGGCCAGCTTGTAAATGCAGGTACAAATGTTACGAAAAACTAAAACGTTCGCGTAAGAAGATTTTTGCAAAGTTTTGGAAATTAGGAAGTAGAGAAAAGCAATGGTGTTATGTGATAAAATATACAAACAAGTTAAAAAAAAAACAGATGCTTAAACCGTGATACACCAAATAATCGCAAACTCACTTACAAGTACAAGTTGCCAATTCCAAAAGACGGAAATCCTGCTGTAGTCGATGTAGTCGATGCAAGACAATGTTTTTGAATACTTTGGGCGTTAGTGAAAGAATAATTCGTACAGCGTGGAAAAAGCGTGATCGTAGCACTGACGCGGAAGATGACCTAAGAGGTCGTCATGAGAACCACAAAAGAGTGTTGGTTGAAGATATGGTGAAAAGCGTATGTGATCATGTGAAATCCTTCTGTCCCATTGAGTCACATTACTTAAGAAAGAAAACTTCAAAATTGTACCTTGATGGTTCTCTCAATATTAGTCGGATGTTTAAACTATATAATGACTGGTATGATGCTGAAAAGTATTCGTGTAAAGCAAAAACGGAGAGACAGTACAGAGAAATAGTTGCCCAAAATTTAAACTTAGGTTTCCATGTCCCAAAGAAAGACCAATGCGACGAATGCCATTGTTTCCGTAATATTAAAAACCCTACAGAAGAGCAAAAGGTTTCTTATCAGCAACATCAAGCAAACAAACTCGCTGCTCGTGCTAAAAAGTCGCAAGATAAGAAGGAAGCAATCGAGTCTGAAGGGAAAATAATGACTGCTGTATTTGATTTTCAAAAGGTGTTAAGTTGCCCTCATGGCGAAGTTAGCGTTTTTTTACTACAAAAGAAAACTGTCATGCTTAAACTTCACAGTATTCGATATGGGTACAAAGCGTGCGATCTGTTATTTTTGGGATGAAACCATTGCCAAACGAGGGGCCAATGAAGTTTCTAGTTGCTTACTTGATTTCATTCGTGAAAATAGTGAACGAGGGGTAACTGAATTTCGATTTTGGTCAGATAATTGCGCTGGACAAAATCGAAATAGAATAGTTTTCTTTCTATATACTTATGCGGCCAAAAAAATATGATGTCACCATAAAACACTCTTTCTTAGAAAAGGGCCATACTCAAAACGAAGGAGACAGTGTTCATTCAGTTATCGAAAAAGCTTCATCAGGCAGAACAATATACACTCCAGAGGAATGGAGGCTTCTAATTAGATGGGCCAAATCTGATAATAACGACAATCCCTACATTATTAAAAGTATAACACAAAGTGATGTGTTTGATCTGGACACGGAGACAAATACAAAGAGGAGGTGCCGCAAGCAACTTAGGCCCGTCTCATAGCGTTCTAAGTACTCTTACTACTAGCTATTAACCACCAGGCGTCGCTTCTGTCAGTGTTACTTTGGATTTTATGGATACGACACGAATATGACTTGGTTTGATTACAACCATTTTAATTGAAATTAGTGACGCAAAAATTATGTGCTGTGTTGTATCGTGCAACAGTACGAGTAATACAACTATTTCTAACGAAAAAAAGACATAATTCCACTCGTATGTATTTTTTATGCAATTTTTAATGCTCGTAATTTATTCCTTCGAGAAAGTTCTTGACTGTAGAAGGTTATATGACCTGTTTCATTCATGCTCATTCATTCATGTATTTTGTATAGTAAGTTGGGTGGCCAGATATGGAATCTAAAAAAATATATTTGTATAAAATATTTATTTTTGTAGCATACAATTAAATAATGCAGATAATATTGATGAACTTACTCAATATTTATAATTGAATACATGACATCAAAATATCACATTTTGGGAAAGGATGTTTCCTTATACTTGGTAGTAAGTAAGTGATGATGATAAAGGACTTACGTGAAATCCCGTGTCAAAATTGAACAGATCTTTTTATATATATAGTCTTTATTGCACACTTTTTACAGGATAATAAAGAGAGATCTCTTAATTATTATTATAAGGTAATCCTACAATAAAAACGACCGAATTTTTTGTTTTTTCACTTGCCTGGCAACATTATACAGCGTAACGAACTATCGAACAGAACCATCTTGTGTGTAATAGCAAAATTAAGTACGGTGCATTAGTGTCTAGCTGCAAAGCTAGTTTTGCTATTGACCGCTAGATGGTTAGCAGAACTTCATCTCCCCGCACCCCCTCCCAATGGCGACCCCCGCTATCATATAGAAAACGTCTTAGGGCAGCTCCTCTTTGTATTTGTCTCCGTGGATCTGGATCATTGATCAAAAGTGGAAAAATAATTCTTTAGGCCAAAAAGTCTCTTGGAGTCGTGTCAGAGAAGTTTTTATTTCAAAAAATGACCCCTTCAAAGTGTTCTATAAAAATGATTATGCAAGTGACTACTCAGTTGTAGTTCTTCAAACATCTACACGTTCCCGTATGGCATTACCAATTTCTCAAATTCCTAATGCCTACAATACGCCTTTACAAATTACTGATGTTAAATATAAAGATTTAGCCAGTTTATGTAAGGCTAAATTAATTCCTGAGGAGCACGAATCTTTTTTTTTTAACTTATCTCACGGAAATAATGAAACGGCAAATGAGGATACCGATGATGTTTAATCAATATAAATAGATCTCGCCTATTTTTTTTTTGAATTTATGTTTTTGACTGATAAATGATAAGCTTATCTATAAGGTAAGGTAAGCTTATATATAGATTTTTAAGAATTTAGTGAAGCTAGATAGGTGGATTGGGCAGGTAAGTTAATGATTAGCTGTGATCTGAAATTGGACTACTGTGAAGTTACTTAATATATAATTAGGTAAGTAGTATTGTTAAATTGTTTATAAAACAGTATTGTCAATTGAACACTCAGCAGTGAATTTGTGACATTTTGATACTTAGATTACTACTTAAAACTATTTCAACAAGTTTTTAATGTAAAAAAGACTGAGTAATTAAGCTATTAGGGCAGACTAACTGAAAAATCGTGTGTTATTGTTATATTACTTATCTATTTAGATTGGTAAATGTTTTGTGACATTTCAAAATGCCTTGTTTTGTATTTTATGTCATTTGCTGTTTTGTTTTTTCAAACCTACTTTACAAAGCTCTTATTTGTTTAGATTCAATGGTTTAGTTACTAAACTTTAGTAGGTACATATCTTGGAGTTATTCTACTATTTGTTAATTTGTTTTAATAAAAGACATAATAATATTATAAAAAAGTTGTGATCAAAGAATACAAATTATGTGACGAAAGTGTGATAGTCTGTCTGTAGATTTGTTTGATAGAAATTACTATTTTTTATTTTGGAAAACGCAATGGTATATCAGTGCAATTTATTTCGGTCAATAAAAATACCTAAAATATATATTGTTTTTATTATTTACTTATTCATAAGACATCCTACATGGTACTTGAAGCACAATTTTTCTATGTTTGTCCGTAAAACAATATGTCATGTGTACTTGTAACGCTATTTTTTCAAAGCTTTCCCGAAGAATAATGTAACTTGTGCATATGGAACGCAATATTTACGAAAATCGTCTGCAGAACAACGTCTCATATGCATATGGAGCGTTAATTTTGTTGGTTTTTATGTAGAACAGTGTCTCAAGTCGATATGTGACTGGCTATTTTTAAAAGTAAATTACGTTTAATACACAGTGGTACGGCATCTATTAGCTCCTTATATGAAGTATTGATTCCTAAAATTCTGTCACCCAAATTTGAAGTATAATGATTTTATAAAGTAAGTTCCATTTCATAACTTTTGAGGAGCCGTCCTGAACATTTAAAAAAATACACATAGAACGTTGTTCTACGTAGGATACGATTTATTGTAAATAAATAAATACATTGCTTCATCCAACTAAACCTGCATGCTATTGAATGAAAGACGCAATACCTGGCTGCATCATTAGAATAACGCACGTAAAGAGAAACGCAAAATGCATACAGGGCCGAGTCTCTAGTAGTGATATGTCTAGCTATAAATCAATATCACCCACCACACCCACCCACGCCGCGCGGAGAGGGGGAGGGAGCAAGGAAGGAGAGCACACGCTGCCGTAACACAATAACACAATGCACGTAATCTATATGGATACAGTTCTGGCACCGGAGGGTCATTAAATTGAACACTGGGTGCCGTTGAACAGTTTCCAGCGTATGGCTCTTCAATCAGAAGCGCCGTATTACTAGACGCGGTATCTATTAAACCCCCATGGGCATTCTGTCACAGAATATAATAATAGTAAGTTCTGTCGGCAGTATTGGGACAGTGTAACAAAGCCGTAAATTTTGTCAGTTTTAATGCTACAAAAATTTTAAAACATAAGTTACGTTATGAATTTGTTCCGCTATATTTAACCCTCAGATAAAAGCGTTTTACTAACGTTGGGAAGTGGGTATATTCAAACTTAGAATACAATCAATCAATCAGCCTATTACAGTCCACTGCTGGACGTAGGCCTCCCCAAGGATACGCCAAAGCGCACGATCGCCTCAGGTCATCAGTCCACCTGGCAGGAGAACGTCCCACACTACGTTTCCCGATTTTTCAAACTTAGAAAATGTCACGGGAAATAATTTTCACAATCGTATTTTATTTTCTCTTTTTATAAACTTTGTGTGATGCGAGACTAACGCATTTTAGTTTATAGGTATTCGTATATAACAAATTATTTAAAGAAATAAATAAATACCTCGTAGAATATGCTGGAAAACTCTTTGTAATTAAACAAAGGTATACAACCTGTTTATATTGTTCATTTACTGTTGCCCTTTTGTGAATTTTTCAAATGTAGATATTTAATTTTGATTGTTAGATGCTTCAAAAGCGAAAATTACAAAAAAATAGCGATAGCTGCGCTTTGCAATTTAAAATATTTTGTGGGGTCATCAAATCCACCACAAATATATAGCTCGCTGTTTTCACTGACTTTTGTATAAGTCGAGGCATGCTTGTATAGAAATTTCACTAGCTATAATTTGTTTTCAGTACTCACGAAAAAATATTTGCAGTTTGCAGGGACTTTTGTCGAAGGACTAGTTACGATAACTTGTGTTCTTTACTTTGTAACTTTGATTCTACAAACTTAATAGATATATCATCATTGCAAACAGCTTTCGTGGCCGAGTGGTCGAGATTTCGACGCCCATTACTGAGGTTCCGAGTTCGATCCCCGGTGGGGACACTGTCAAACAAAAATTTGGTCAGAACCTTGCAGGCTGAATCACCTGATTGTCCGAAAAGAAAGATGATTCCGTGCTTCGGAAGGCACGTTAATCCGTTAGTCCCATATATTATATAGTCGTTACATGAGCCAAGTCAGTGGCCTTTGGCGGCTCTACAACACTGACACCAGGGTTTGTGAGGTCGGTTGTCGACCTTACAACCCACACGATGATGATGATGATTTTATTTTATTTATTATAAGATGAACATGAACAGTGTTGTACAACTATTTCAACTTATATAAAGACTAGTTTATGGTAAGTACACACCAGCGACATGTTCAACAGATAATAACTACATTAAATGTTCTCGGCTATCTACAAAACGAAGGCTTGTGCACTGCATGCAATGAAAAGTGAAAGAAAAACAAAAACATAATATAAGTTTACAAATTACCAGTTTGATAAAATATCTCTCAATACAGAAACTACTTCTTTTTTGAACTTGTATAATGATATGTTAAAAAGATCTATACTAGTGAAGTGGTCGTTATATCTTTTACACATTCCGTAAATAGGGGAACGTTTACCAGCATTAGTACGACACTTAGAACTCGAGAAAAGATTTTTCTTTCTAAGGACACAGGCGATCAAATATGATGATGAGCGATCAAATACAACATCAAGTCGTACAACAGAAGTCAGAGTGTATATAATCTATTTTTTTTTCTGCAAACTAAGCTTTTTTTTATTTGACTTGACCTGCAACTTCTGCTGAATATCCATTCTGTAGGCAAAATTAACAAAATATTCGAAAAAGCGAATCTGTGAGGGTAATGGGGATAAGCCCAACTCATAGTAACATTTTACTCTTTGCTTTTCTAAACAGACGTCTATTTTGTTCATCCCTTTTGATGTTGCCTCAAAAATATAACACTTACATGATGAAGATTCACTCAATGCGGAACATACTTTGCCATCCAAAATAGTTAATTGAAGGGAATGCTGAATTTTGAAGTCGCAGTTACTAAAAGTAGTTGACGTCAAATTGCATATTTTTCTTTGAAATAGACTGCTTTTTCTTCAGATAAGTACTTGAGAATTTTCATTTAAAATTGGAAACGTATTTAATACCCCATATCCTAGACTTAGGCCCATATTCTTAAATACTTCTCAAGATGGGGACGAGTTCCCAAGACGACCTGTGAGAATCTCAGCGGTTGCAGAGATACTTCTTGAGATGAGTCGGCGTTCGAGTCTGTCTCGAGTCCGTGTTTTATCCCTCTCGAGTTTATCCTCTGACGTAATTGTGAGGAAATAAAAACCCATGTCAGAACACATGGACAGCAGTATATATTATTTAATTTATCAAAAAAAAAATACACAGCCCACTGTAAAATGTCAAGAGTGCTAACGGAGGGAGTTTCCCAAGATGGTTCTTAATGACGTAGGCATCGACCTCACATCGACTCATCTCCACCTGGAGTCCGACTCACTGGAGATGGACTCAAGTAAGGTATTTCTGCATACGAGCCTTAGTTCTATCAATATTTTTGCATAAAGTAGATAGCCGAAGATCGCTCAATTGTTAGCCGAGCCTAGTTCTGGCCGGGATAGCCAAGGTGATGCAGGTTCGAGTCCTGTCCAAGATCGACAATTTTTTTAATTTTTCGCTCTATCCACTCAGCGGTTTCTAGCCTCCCGCGTAGCAACCATTTTGACCTGCTCGAACGGTTACTTACCTCGTGGAGGCAAGCAGGCAGCCGATTTCAATACGTTAAAGTAATGCTTCAAAACACTCTCTGTCCCTTTCAAACTCATACCAATCGTAATTTAGACATCCCATTTCAATCGTATATGAAGAAATATGGTCACGTACAATACAATTTTGTCACATTAAATTTGATTGGAATTTGCAATCACGTCAGTCTGTGGTCGCAAGGTAACAAGATTTGGGTTGATTTTGTCTATTTTAACACGTTTTTATTAACTCGCTTTCTTGTCTGTCTGTTTGTTGGTTCGGTCCGAATCTTGCAACCCATTTTTAGAGCACTTGCTGTCGTTCGATTCTGCTGAGATTTGGTACACTTATGTAACATTATGGTACGATGACAATGCAATATTATGGTACCATGGAGCTGGTCTGATGATGGAACCCGAAGCTGACCATAGGAACACCCTACATATGCAACATAATCTTGTCATGTTTGGGCGCGTTGGATTTGTCTTGATAAGATCTTTAGTCATACGTAATGTCCAGGGTCTCATGATGGAGCCGAAAGGTGGCCATAGGAACTCCTTAAATACACAACATATTCTCGTCGTGTTTGGGCTCGTTGGATTTGCCTAGACAAGATTTTTAGTCATATGTGATGACCAGGGTCTGATGGTGGAGCCAGAAGGTGGACATGGGAAGACAAGACAAACGAGCCAATAACGACTAGGTTATGTTCTGTATTTGAGGAGTTACCATTTCCATGTTCTGGCTCCATCATCTCTGTACGTATTGACATTGGCAGAGATGGAGTTCATTTAATCAAGCCAAAATCGATACAGTTCCCAGCACTTCGGAACTATGGAATCATAGAGCGAACACAGCTCTCACTGATATCGTGCTGGGCCTACACAGTACATAAAATGCAGGGATGTACAGTGGACCATGCCGTTGTATACCTAGGTTCTGCATTATTTGCGAAGGGACAGGCGTATGTGGCATTAAGTCGCGTGAGATCATTGCATGGTTTACGAATTGAAAAGCTTGATTGCTCCAAACTCACCGGAAAAACGCCATGCAATGAAGACGCACTTAAAGAGATGGCAAGAATGCGACAAATAGGACCCCTAGTACCGTAAGCAGCTCTTCATAGCTGGCTATGTTCCCAAAAACCTGTTGCTTATAAGGGAAGCTAATAAAAATATCACGTTTTTATGGCTTGTTCCCAGAGGTCCAACTCGCTTTCTTGTCGGTCTGTTTGTGTTTTTTTATGGCATCTTGAAACTTGCAACCCAATTTTTGAAAGACTTTCTTGTCATTCGATTGTGCTGAAATTTAGTACACTTATGTTATGCCCTCATCGCCCTAATTCAGGGTAGGCTCGAGCCCCTTGGTAGGGACTTATATGAGCTGTTGATGATGTAACCTCGATGACAATGCAATATTATGGTATGATGGAGCTGGTCTCATGACGGATCCGGAAGGTGATGGTGGTTCGTTGGGTTTGTATTGACAAGATCTTTACTCACACGTGATGTCTAGAGTCTGATGATGGGGTCAGACAACAATGTCAACAAAATCTTGTCGTGCTTGGGCTTTTTAGTCTTATCAATTTAGTCCTACGTGATGTTCAGGGTATCTTGCAAAATTTTATATACGCGGGACTAAAAAACACAAAATAATTATTAAAGTAAAAAACAATTTTTAACATAACACGTTTTTAGCGCACCAAAAAGTATAAAATAATTTTAATTTAGATTTTTATTGGTGTAGTACTCTTGTAGGTGGGGTGCATGGAATAGATTTTGAGGCATAATAAAAACGAACAAAACTGTGTTTCTCAAAAAACTACAGATATAGAATTATAAGCTTAGCCCTATTATAAAAAAAAACATAGACATCTTCTAGGCGCGCGTGGTTCATCTTGCACCATATATAATAATCAATTTCCATCAACTATAAGTAGCTGAATAATGGTGAAATGCAAGTCTTTCCAATATTGAAAAATACAACAATCCAATTGCACTGTAAGTAATATACTAATAATAACTATTTGTAAATTATAAGAATAAGAAAACATTTATTCATTAAATTAACAATATATTGTGTATCAATAAGTAGACATAGACAAGCACAAAGCAAACAGACACGAAAATAAGTAAGACAATGAAAAGGTAACAGCGTCAGTTATGCTGTATGTATATGTATATCAGTCATCACCTCATTCTCTACTTCTTAGAATATCTATTCCATGCACCCCACGTTTTTCGTTTTAAGTCCTACAAGAGTACTACAACAATAAATATCTAAATTAAAATTACTTTATACTTTTTGGTGCGCTAAAAACGTGTTATGTTAAAAAATGATTTTTACTTTAATAATTATTTTGTTTAAATTGTGAAAAAAAGTGCTTCAAACGATGGACGAGTGAATAAACATTTGTTTTATAGTGAAATTAGTGTGATAGCAAAGAATTTTCTTAACAGGTACAAAATATTCACCGGCTTCGCGCCGATTCGATCGTTCGCCTAGTTTGTTTACAGTTTGGCAAAATATAGAACAAAAAATAATACTAATAATCTTATTGTAAATTTGAGTAGAATTACAAATCATTTTTTTTTGTTAGATTACCATTTTTGAGAAATCAAAAGCCGATTGAGTGCGCCGTTGCTTGCGAACGGGGCCGAACGGAGGGAACCAAAGACCCTAAAAGCATGTTTTGCCGCGTGCGACCGTGGAGCAGTTATAATTATTAGATAGCCGAAGATCTAAGTCATTAGAAACAATATTCTCGACTTCTTTTAATGATGCGAACATGGTCTGCACCACGCATTTACATTTCTGTAAAGCGCTTCCACTCGCGCTTGACCAAATTTCAAAGAAGTGTAACCTTGAAAACGTGCATAAGACAGTCTAATGTTAGAGTGAGTAACAACGTTTGGATTTATTTGGATTTTTTTTTAACGTAAATCTCGGAGGAAAAAGGACGAGACGTGAAATAAAAGATATTACGTTGGCTACGAGTGAAAACCTCGTATACATCAATAAATCGAAAATAGTTTTTTTGAATTTTTAACCCCCAACGCAAAAAAGGGGTGTTATAAATTTAACGTGTCTGTCTGTGTATCTGTCTGTGGTATCGTAGCTCCCAAACGGATGAACCGATTTTCGTTTAGTTTTTTGTGTCATAGAGATAATTTTATCCCGAGTATTCTTAGTCATGTTTTATGAAAATCTGTTCAGCTGTTTGAAGATCATCAGCTCTTTTCTAGTTGATGAAGGGATCTGACTAACTTCCTTATATCCGATCGATTCGAAATTTGGTACTGTGTTACTTCAATGATATTAAAAGTATATGATAAGGTAACCATGACGTGATTAGCCGTTTGAAGATCATCAGCTCTTTAATAGTTGATGAGGGGATCTGACTACCTTCCATAAATGTCCTATCGATTCAAAATTTGGTACCGTATTACTTCAATGATATTGAAAAAACATGGTAAGGTAACCATGACTTTAAATATGACATGTTAGGGTTAGGTTTAGATTTCAAAGGTGGGTAATTAAATGGGATCAATTAGGCTCAATTACCACTGCAGCAGAGTCGAAGCCGCGCGACGTCCACAGTGAGTCGAGTATCGAAAAGATATCGATCGAAATATGTGGAAATGATGCGTCGCGTCGCTTCGACTCTGCCGCAGTTTGTATATTATTACTTCTTAGTATTATCAATTCTACTAAAGCTGATCTGTCAAATTTTGATTAATGATTTACGAGTATGGACCATTCTGATAGTGATCCTTTTAGATAACTGTACTTATCATAATTTGTGATTAAGTTTAAAAATTATAAAATAAAAAATAAATTTAAAGGATCAAGCCCAGTAATGGTACCAAAAAGTCTCATGCATCACTATGAAATAAAAACCAAAATTTAATTCATACTTTTATAGTAATTTTGGGTAAATGAATCAAGAATTTGAACAGGGAGTTCTAATTTAGTTATATAAAGTCACTAAATGTTTCCAGAATTTAATGACACGGTTAACACAACGGTCATAACTCACGGTTTGCCACGTTTTTAATTGGCAAAGGTTTATCATAGAAACAGTACCTATGTAAATATGTTTTAATAAATTAACTCTATTACTTACTTAAAATATAATAAATAAACGTTTATTTTCATAACATATTATTTAGTTTTGTCTAAAAATAATAATGATTTGTGTTATTTAATAAAAAAAAAACCGTTTCTTTGGTATTTTAAAAACTTGGCTGTATGAGCTTTAGCGTCTTTGCCAACATTTTCACGCAGCTACGGCAAAAAAATAATCCGCGCTCCTAGTTTGTCAAATCTTTTCTTTGTAAGTATTTTTATTCTGTTTCCTCGCAAGTGTGTTGAAAAACGTCGTGATGTACTATTGTTTGTGCCTGTATCTGTGAGTAGATTGTGTGTTAAAGCGTTGAGTCGAGCCTATGTTCCTCTGCTTTAGCTACTATTTTACGTACAATACAAGTACGTTACGTATTTCGGGAAAGGACCCTAGTTTCTTGTTCGCTGGCCGCCGCCTGTTTGTTGAGTTAGACAAAAGTAACAGTGATAATGTCGGGTGGTACTGAAAGACATGTTCTGAGTAATATCCGTACGTGACGATGTATCAACTGTTCCTTTTTTAACCCCCGACGCAAAAGAGGGGTTTAACGTGTCTGTGTATCTGTGTATCTGTGTATCCGTGTATCTGTGTATCTGTGTATCTGTCTGTGGTATCGTAGCTCCTAAGCGGATGAACCGATTTTCGTTTAGTTTTTTTGTAACATAGATAATTTTACCCGAGTGTTCCTAGCCATGTTTCATGAAAATCTCTTCAGCCGTTTGAAGATCATCAGCTCTTTTCTAGTTGATGAGGGGATCTGACGAACTTCCTTATCTCCGATCGATTCGAAATTTGGTACCTTGTTACTTCAATTATATTGAAAGTATATGGTAAGGTAACCATGACCTGATCAGCCGTTTGAAGATCATCAGCTCTATAATAGTTGATGAGGGGATCTGACTTACTTCCATATGTCCTATCGATTCGAAATTTGGTACCGTATTCCTTCAATAATATTGAAAGTATATGGAAAGGTAACCATGACCTGATCAGCCGTTTGAAGATCATCAGCTCTTTAATAGTTGATGAGGGGATCTGACTACTTTCCATATGTCCTTTCGATTCAAAGTAAAAATACTCTCCAATTTTCTTTTAGATATAACTGTACTCATATATCATAATTTATTTGTTATAAAGTTTAAAAATTATGAAATAAAAATAAATTAAAAATTTAAAAACCCCCGAAGCAAAAAAGCAAATCATTAAAAAGTAAAAAATAATACCTATTGTTGAGCCATCAAATTCGATAAAGTAACACCTATATATTTTAATTTTATTAGAGAAATTGATGGATGGCACGATTTGGTTTGCTCGTTGAAATGACGCTATAATGTCACGTCGGGGTACCGCTAAGTTTAAAAAAAAATATCGTATGAAATCAAGTTGGTCGGATATGCTAACAAATTAATAGATAGTCAATCAAATGAAACGTCTGACTTAAGCGGTACACCGACGCGACATTATAGCGTCATTTCAACGAGCAAACCAAATTGTGCCATCCATCAATTTCTCTAATAAAATTAAAATATATAGGTGTTACTTTATCGAATTTGATGGCTCAACAATAGGTATTATTTTTTACTTTTTAATGATTTGCTTTTTTGCTTCGGGGGTTTTTAAATTTTTAATTTATTTTTATTATTTATACCACGTAATAGGCGTACATATTCTATGGAACAAGTCGGCGATGCCATGGTGGAGATATTGCGTCATTGGATAACTCCCACTGAGGTAGGTAACTAATAAATACTTATGTACTCTTTTTTCTTAAATAAAATAAGCACGTTCATTGCCGCCCACGGACATTCACAGTAACAGGGGAATTGCCAATGCATTGGCGGCGTCTTGAAACTAATCTAGTTTACATGTTCAAGTATGTTTTATGTGATATAGGCCTCGATTCGAAATGTCCTTAATTTTAGTTAGTCTGTCCTTTTTACCTTTTAAAGATTGTAAAGGGACAGGAGATGGCCATCCTAATATTAGAGCTGTCAAACATCGAATTTGAACCTTATGGCCGTGTCGATTGCACAATATTAGAGAGCACTTAAAACATGCGACTTAAAAATCTCTTAAACTGACAGCTATGCCTTTATTTTAACTAAGTATTCATTCAAATTAATATCATTCGTTCATCACCTCTCTTTCATTGGTCATAAAAACGAAAAGGATAGCTGGATTTTAAAATTAGAATTAGCGCATGACATCCCGAATCGAGGCCATAGTCAGAGAGTCATCTTCGGGGCGGTGTTCAATGTCCAGCGATGGACTCCTTTCTGCTGTCAATGATGAAGGTGATGAAATATAGTTAACATGAAATCATTAATTCCGGTTGGTTCCAGAAGGCGTTGTTTGTATGAAATGCTTTGTGTTGCTTCAACAAAGAGCTACAAGTAATGAAGACAATATAGTTAACATGAAATCTTTTATTCCAGTTGGTTCCAGAAGGCGTTGTTTGTATGAAATGCTTTGTGTTGCTTCAACAAAGAGCTACAAGTAATGAAGACAATATAGTTAACATGAAATCTTTTATTCCAGTTGGTTCCAGAAGGCGTTGTTTGTATGAAATGCTTTGTGTTGCTTCAACAAAGAGCTACAAGTAATGAAGACAATATAGTTAACATGAAATCTTTTATTCCAGTTGGTTCCAGAAGGCGTTGTTTGTATGAAATGCTTTGTGTTGCTTCAATAAAGAGCTACAAGTAATGAAGACAATATACCGTTACCTTCATTGGGACATCGGAATGTTTGTTTTACTTGTGGGGAATCAATCTTAAGAGCTACGAGAACTTATTCAGTGAGACCTGACCGACCAGAGAGAGATGTCTTGTTAAGACGACGGGTTCCATTGCATATGGTTTGTTAATAATTTTTTATATGTTAATGTTACTTGTAGATATTCCTTTTTCAACTAGAGAAAACCTCCACTCTCAAATATCTCGGAGTCATTCTGGATGACAAACTATACTGACAAATACAAAATAAATTATTTAAAAATGCCCCTCTTTTGTTTTTATTTCTTCCTACGGATACTACTACTACAGTTTAAAACAGCCCACCATTGAACTATGGCCTCTCCCTTGAGAAAAAATAGCTGGGTTTGTTCAACGTGATGTTGCTGAAGCAATAGGGACCCACCAAAACGCCGTTTCAAGATTGTGGACACGCTATCGTGTCATAGGTGAAGTAGCGGAGAAGCATCGGGGGCCAAGTCGCATCATTACACCGAGACAACACCTATTTTTGCAAATTGCTGCAAGAGCGTCTTTTCGTTGAGCTACGGCGGCTCGATTGGTCTAAGGGCTGCAGGTGGAGCATCAAGTGCTTGTGAGTGACCAAACTGTGAGGAGGCGACTGCATGAAGCCAAGAAATGTGGGATTATTTAGTTGGTATGGTACCACAGTATGTTGCATCCAACCATAAATTTGGTAAGCTCCTTTTTTAAAACTTTCTTCTCCTGGTGATGTTGCTGGGCACAGCATGACGTGTAACAGCATACTTTTTATAATGCATCTTGCATTTTTTTTATTTTTTTATTTGGAACAATAAACAACTGTGTACAGGCTCTAAACTAATTGTGTTACATAACAAGTTGACGTTTATACACAGTCAACAACACTATTCACAGATTAAAATAGATTTATAAGTAGTTGCGAAACAGAATACATGCAACAAATGTAAACAATGCAACGAATACCATAAAAAAGAGAAGATATTGAAAAACATTAGAAATAGAAATAGAAATAGAAATATTTTTATTATTCTTCTCTCACATAGATAAAAAAAACATTAAATGAATATTAATCTAAGACGTACAGTTAAATATGATCTATGTGAGAGACTGGCATCTGTACTAGGATATCCTGTAAGACAGATTGCCAGCCTCTCCAACACCGGACCAGGAGGACGACAGGTTAGTACAACTTAAATTACACTAAATTGTATAAACATGTTTATGAGAGATTAAAAGTAAGTTTACTAAATTTAAGAAACTATAGAAGATAAAAGTCAAACGAGACCCGATGCCACAGTATCCTTTGTTTCAAATAACATCGGAAAAAAAGGAAAGGTTGTTCGTGATTCACACCTGTCAGCCAATGGAGACTGTCTGGAAATGTATCCCATAAAAGATTTTTCCAATGTTATCTGCATGGCAGGTTCCAAATTATTTTACATGGTATAATCTGTCAGTTTACTTCAATATCAGTATAAATTGTAAACCGGTGTTTGCGCGATAGCCACCATTGTATAGCGCAACGCTGTGCGATGCCCATTGACGGGCTGTATGAAGGGCGTAACCCCTGTTATGACGACTTGGCGTCCGAGAGATCCACCATGGCTAGGCTGCATGGTTTCACTAGGTGGAGTAGATTCAGGGGTGGATACCCCGGGTATTCTTTTATCCAAGAATTAATTATTCAAGGCGACTTATTTTAATCGGAGGCGTTATTAATTTAATGTTCTGCACTGTATAAATAAAATACAACGACATTGATATATTCTAACGATGATGTGAAAGAAAAAAAAACATACTTTTCAAAACTCGACAAAAAAGGGATTGACTTATTTACGTGTCAAAGAAAAACTTGGTGCGCTCCGTGAGGATTTTTTTAATCTGAGTTACGTATTGCGCACAGCGATCACATCAAGAAGTCATGTCTCAGAGAGTTCGCTATCTATTAAGCATAATAGAATCACATGCTAAGAAAATCACATGTCAGTCAATCAATCAGCCTATTGCAGTCCACTGCTGGACGTAGGCCTCCCCAAGGGCACGCCAAAGCGCACGATCACCCGCTTTCCTCATCCAGCCACCACCAGCAGGGGGGCGTCCCACACTACGTTTCCCGAGACATGGTCTCCAAGAGCGAGAAAAGAGAGAGAGAGAAAATCACATCTATATAGCGCCCTCCTGATAATGGGGTCTGATCATAATAGTTTAAACACCAAGCATAGATCATCTCCAAGTATAAAATTCATCTCTATTGAAGTGACATAAAATATTTCAAACCAATATAACGAGGGAAGTTCTTGCGAAAACATTTTGTAACGTACAAAGCAATAAAAATCTCAATAAGAGTCGTAGTCGATATTTTCAATAAGTTCATAAGAAAATTCCACGAGAGGCGAGTGAAGGAGTTATAAAAGTGAATGCTATATTAAATTTATAGGTTGAAAGGAGTGAGTCATGACAAGTTCACAATGAAGCTAAGGTGAAATCTTCTTGACATGACTGTGTGGACGTCCATGAGGAAACTGTTCACTGGAAAAATCTAAAAGTTTCTAGTCGGAAATAATATGCTTATGGTATTAAAAAAATGCGAATAACTATTTGCTGTTCTTAATGCAAATATGGCAATAAACCATCCATAGTGTGGTTCTGCAGGAAGATATTTTTTTAAGAAATAATTGGGCCGTTTGTTTCGTTTCTGTTCGTGTTTTGTACCTTTGTTGGTATTAATATAAATTAATAAACTGTTAAATTAAATAAACAATTAAACGTAAAGGCAATTTATTAAGGTTTTACTAGCTTGTGATAGACTCGGTTCTAAGTCGTGCGTAGAACGCAAAGTCGTCTTCAGGGAGCCGGAGGTGGAGGCGTGGAGGGTAACAAGAAACAGTGCAGTGCAATTGACAATTTTTCATAATTACTTCGGTACATTATTTCAAAATCCATTTTGAGATTTTTAGATGGTTACACATTGTTTAGTTTAGTTTAGTTTCATTTATTCACTCAATTTGCTTAATTTAATTACATTTTAAATATCTTAAAACTATAAAAATTCGCAAAGAGCACGTCAATGAGTATATAAAATTAAAATAAATAAATTAAGAATAATAAAAGTCACAAAATAACATGTCCGATCATTAAAAATTACATTTTATTACAAATAATATCTCTGTACTCATTTACTGAGTATAATGGGTTATTCAATAAAAGGTGTTTTAGTCGACGTCCAAAAGCTTCGTCAGATATTTCATTTTTTATTTCAGTGGGTAGTTCCTCATAGAACGCAGGACCGATAACGCGCGGGTTTTTGTCGAGAAGCGCCAACCGTCGAGGTACTGTTTTTAAACGCCCAGTCTGGCGGGTTATTCTGCCCGGAATGCAAATACGTTCGAAACTGTCCAGATTTCGGCGTGTGAACATTAATATTTCGAATAAATATTGTGAGTAGTGCGACATAATCTTATATTTGGTGAACAAGTCTCTGCACGAGTGCCTTGGTTTCACACCCACTAGGATACGTAAAGCACGCTTCTGCATTATAAAAACCCTGTCGGAGTCAGCAGAGTTGCCCCACAGAATGATGCCGTACGAGAGGAGCGAGTGGAAATAGGCGTGATATATCTGTACAAGAGCCTTTCCCGACATCAGTGGCTTAAGTTTTCGCAGTGCAAACACGGCGCCGCCTAGCCTTTCGCAAATTGACTTTACGTGTCGTTTCCAATTTAAGTTGGTATCTAACTGGAATCCGAGAAATTTGCATGTCTCGCGTATTGGTATTTGACACTGAATGGGTGACGATAAAAGTGGGCGGCATGAAAATATCATTATGTTTGACTTAGTGACATTTAAAATAAGACCATTTGTGGAAAACCATCTCTGCAGCTGGTCGCAGATGCGACAGATCTTAGTCTCGAGCTGCTCGTAAGTACGCGCCTTTACTACCACTGTGGTGTCGTCCGCGAACAAAACCACTTCACCTTCTGTGATAGATGATGGCAGGTCATTGATAAACGCCAAAAATAGGGTATTTCCAAGTGCCGAACCCTGAGGAATGCCAATATCCACGCTTCCCGCCTTTGACTTGAGTCTTTGTCTTTGTCTTGATTGTTTTAGAATTTTAAATGCAGTACTTTCGCATAATTCATTAAAATCTGTAACTGCTTAGGTGACACTCCGTATAGGAATAACTTACGATTTACCTTTTCTGGATAATTGTTATATTTAATTTTTAATAATAATATATATATATATATATAAATAAAATAAAATAATAAAGAATAACAATTATCCAGAAAAGGTAAATATAATATATATATATATATATATATATATATATATATATTTTTATGTGTGTAGTATTCTTTAATAAGATATGAGTGGGCAAGAATTGTATAAACCTTCGACTAACAGAATCAGTGTATAAATTTCACAGCCCACATGATGAAAGAAGGAATACAAAAGCAAAATGTGGAAAATTCAGCTTTAAATAAAATCTACGTTTCCGTTGTTCCATATAAAATTATATAATATTATTCGAATTTATCATATTTTTTGGCGACCGTGACAGGACAAGAACCTGCAATCTTCGGATATTTATTTATTTATTTATATGAAAATACAATTAAACTTATAACTAAACACAAAGGGTGCAACAAAAACTATACTGTACTATATTGTATTAGAAATCACAAATAATTTAGCTTCTATGGCCGAGTGGTCGAGTGTTTTACTCTCTTTACGGAGGTTTCAGGTTCGAATCCCGGTAAAGACACTCTTAAACGAAAATGTCCTTGTGAGACTTTCTCCAGTTTAATTGGGACATTGCTGCCTGAATCACCTGATTGTCTGAAAAGAAAGATGATTCCGTGCTTCGGAAGGTACGTTAAGCCGTGTGTCTCGGCTCTAATATCTACAGAAGGCGTCGTTACTCGAGCTAAGTCAGTGAGTTTTAACAAGGGCCCAGTACTATATTAATTGTGTGACCAGGGTATGTGAGGTTGGTTGTCGACCTTACAATCCACAATATGAAGAAAAAGAAGAAGCCAGCCTAGTCTAAACTAAGCAAATACCAAAAATATTAAATCTTTGTACTGAAACTGTTAAATAACAAAATCAAGCTTTGAATATCGAAGAAAAATAATAGGAGGGTGAATATCCCAGCAGCGTTTTTTAAGTGTCCATGTTGAAAATCGTGGTGCCAAGACCATTTTCTGTTTTAAAATATATTATATGGGACACTATAACTAACAATACGGTTGGCTCAATGATTATATTTCTGTTAATCCCAACAGATTTTATGCAAAAAAAAATATCTGTTACATTTCAGTACCAGGTGGCTTGTCCTCAACTTACTTTACATAGAACACGCATTTACCCTGACTATGTCTTAAACTTGTAACTAAAAAAAGTTGATTCATTCAATATTTATTTAGCAATAGCCTTATATTGTTTGCATAATAATTCATTTTACCTATAAGAATACACAAGACACTTAATCAAAGTTTGTCCGAGCCAAATCGTCAGTTATGGTGGCGCGATTTCAACTCGTCGTGACTTGTCGTGTATTAGTTCGGGACTTGTCGCTTGGCTCCGCCCCGCACCCCTCAGTCATGCGCTAGCGCTTGTGAAGTGTAGACCTGTGACTGTGCGCAGCATTTTCCCGCCAAAACGTTAGTAAGCCCTTTGGTGGCGTTTTATTCAATGATTGTTATGTTTGGGTGGCTCAATTTGTAAGCATGTCCTGTATTCCTCTCTTCAAAGGAAAACACTGCTAGATGACTTCTTGGTTCGTGTTCCATTGCATATTATTATTTCAATTGTAAAGTAATTTGTCTAATTTTAATGATTTTTTTTCAAGATTATTCAGATTTGGTGGCTCAGTTTTGGTGGTTTTGGTGGCGAATTATGCGCCACCAAAACTTAATTATGGCACCAAAACTGAAATTCATACAATTTAGTATTAAATTTAAAATTGGTAAATGATTTATTTATTTATTGAATTAGTTTACTAAATAGTGATGCATTTAGTGGTTAGTGAATTAACTCGTGTTACTTATGCAGTGATCTAAATTAAAACAAATAATTAAGTAACTTTAATATTTTTTAAGTTTTGGTGTGCAAGATTTAGTTTCGGTGGCTTGATTTCAGATTAGGTGGGCACATTTCAGTTTTGGTGGCGTTACAATACTTTGAGATTAAGTTTTGGTGTGCAAGATTTAGTTTCGGTGGCTTGATTTCAGATTAGGTGGGCACATTTCAGTTTTGGTGGCGTTACAATACTTTGAGAGTTAATAATTCAGTAACTACCTGGATGATTCTATGCGAAATAAGAAAATATGTAATGAATGTTCCTAATTATAAATATTACCACATAATATCTTTGAAAAACTTAAAATTAAAATGCGCCACCAAAACTGACTAAAAATCGCTATGTTGATATTGACCCAGGAAATGTCTCAAGGTTAGGATTATCTACTTACATAAAATATATTGAATGAAACACTGAAAATCATAAAATAAAAATAACTTTAACAAAAAAATTGAAACCTCCTTCAAATTACCTTATAAGGTTATCTCCACTATAACAAATAAAATAATATTCCAGATGGAACATGAAAAAAAATATTGCCAATATCCTCAATTAAATAGATAGGTAGTGTATTAAGTAAATATTTAGAATTTTGTACTTCCTTTTGGAGTCGGTGCCAGCCAAAAAATCGTCGATTAGTCGTGGACAACTGTTTTAAGTCGTCATCGTCGTTAAGTCAGTACATATTTCTATATGACTATCAATAAAATTCTTTGATAGTCTATGATATAATGTTTTGTTGTGCTGCGCGGGATGCAATGCCGCACCCGACCAAACGCAGGGACGACGACAGGAGCGGCTACCAAGAAAGTCCGGGTAGGTTTTTTTTTTTTTTTTTTTGACGATGACCTAATGCTTGTGTCGCAAAATCGACGTATCAAGCGTAACCGGACTTTTGGGGGAGCGGAAGGCTCTTACCCCTAGTATTTTAGCTACAGCCTAAGGGCGCCCACTTGGGGGCACGGACCTCGGCCTAGGACGTTGCCATGGCGAGAAGCGCGTGGGAGAGGAATGACTCTGACGGGGTCTTCCAGGATTATGCAGAACTTGGTTGGGTCTACCGCGTCCCCGCCGGCGGGTGCGGTTGCTACCAGAAGGGCATTCTGTGGAGTGTACTCTATTGGCAATGGCTCTCTCAACAAAAGACTGGATGGGATCGACAGGATCGGACAGAACATGCTTAGGCCGACGTTTTGTACGCGTAGCGGGGAAAGGGAAATAACCGGCGGTTTTCACGACCAGAGGATTCGGGTGGTGAGGCGCGGCATCGAAATAGCGACGTGAAGCGTCTATCATAAAACCTTTAATGGACGGTAGCTCGAGATCTACATGGAGGTCGACGTTACGAACGAACCACGGGCAACCGGTTGACCGACGTAAGAAGCGATTTTGAATGAGTTGAAGCTTACGAATGTGAGTGACACCGGTGTGAGCGAAAACTACACTAGCATATGTCATGATAGGACGAATACAAGCGGTGTAAAGCCTCACCTTATTCCTAAGAGAGACTTTACTCCGCTTGCCTATCATGGGGTGAAGACGGCCTAAAACGAACGCGGCGTGATTGCGAACTTTCTGGATGTGCTTACCGAACGTGCCTAGCCTAGCATCGAGAGTGACACCTAAATATTTCACCTCACGCACCCAGGGTACCGGGTGATCGAGAAGTTTGATCTGGGGGAGCGTAGGCTCAGGGCCACGAGTGAAAATAATGACGGAACTTTTGTCGGGGTTCACTTCTATTCTCCATTTGCGGAACCATTGCCCGAGGGCATCTGCCGCAGTCTGGAGATTCGAAACTATCTGAGAGAGACGGGGGTGATTGGAATAAACGGCAGTGTCGTCCGCATAGAGGGCGAGATGCACGTTCCTAGGTCTAGGCATGTCGCTAGTGTAAAGAGAGAAAAGTATGGGAGAGAGCACGGAGCCCTGAGGGACTCCGGCACGAATCGGTCTGCGAGTCGAGAGCACGCCTTCGTATCTGCAGCGAAAAGAGCGATCGGTTAAAAAGTCTCGTATGATGTGTACGAGACGGTCAGGCACCTCGAGTTTGTAAAGCTTGAAAAGCAAGCCTTCGTGCCAGACTTTGTCGAACGCTTTCGCTACATCTAAGAAGACGGCTCCTGTAGGTCTGGGCTTGTTCTTGAGAAGAACAGAGTAGACGTCCTCCACTATGCGGTGGACTTGTTGGACGCACGAGTGTTTGGGACGAAAACCAAACTGCTCGTTGGGGACAAGGTTGTGGGAGAAAGCAAAGTCAGAGAGTCGAGATCGGATGACACCCTCATACATTTTACCCATATTAATGAGTAAACTGATCGAGCGGTAGGAAGTAGGGTCGTCAGCAGGTTTGCCAGGTTTGTGAATGCCGATGACGACAGCTTCCTTCCAAGCTTGTGGAAAGATGCATGCCTTCATGGCCGAGTCAAAGATCTTGGTCAGAACTGAAATGAGGTGGTCGGGAAGAAGTTTCAGGACACGGTTGGTGATGCCGCCCATGCCTGGGGATTTACGGGGAGCTAATGCCTTTATGAGGTCTTTCACCTCCTGTTCTGTGACGCAGCGCAGGGGTGGGTCAGTCGGCGGGAGAGAGGCTCTGCGGTTGAGTTCCGTAGAGACCTCTATGAGAAAGTCAGGGTCTGCAGGGACTGTGCTGGGAGTGCACTGTGCTGCGAGGCTGTCTGCCAGACATTCCGCTTTTTCGTCGTCGTCAAAAGCGGGGGGCTGGTTGGGACGTTTGAGAGGGGGCATGGGAGCGACTGCGTCCGCTTTGAGCGAACGAGATAGGCGCCAGAAGGCCAAGTGAGAAGGGACAAGTTTACCGAGAAACTTCTCCCACCTACCGTCCCGTAAAAGAGCTACCTGTGCTTGCACCTCCCTGTGCAAGGCACGCATAACCCTTCGGTTCTGTTCGGTGGGAGCAGCATCGTAAGCGCGAATAGCGGCGTTTCGCTCAGTCCTCAGAGCACGTATTTCGGGCGGCAAGTCAAAGCGACCGTCAGGTCGTACTGTAACTTGCCGAGAGCAGCTGCTCACAACGCCCTGTATGTGCTTGGTGAGGCAGTCAATGGCGAGGTTAATGTCATCTGGGGAGGAGAGAACGGGGGGGATGCTATCCAGGTGAACAGACCGGGAAGAGGCCAGCGAAGACTGGACTCTGTCCCAATCCACCACCGTTTTAGTCGGTCCGTGACTGTCAGGGCCGGGTACAGGGGTACGCGAGTCGAGACCCAAGAGAACTGGGCGGTGGTCGGATTTGAGTTCATGTCGCACTTCTAACTCACTTAAGCGTAGGCTTATGTTCTTTAGAAGTGCGATGTCAAGGATGTCAGGCTGGTGGTTAGGGTTGTCGGGATAGTGAGTGGGTTCGAGTGGAGCAATGACGTCAAAGTTGAGAGGGTCTGACAGGGAATCAAGGATCCGGCCCCGGGTGGTGGTGACCCTACAGTTCCAGAGAACATGTTTGGAGTTGAGGTCCCCTGCAACGATTACAGAGTCCCCCAAATTAAAAAGAGCTTCTAAGTCCGACCTAAGCAGTGCCCTATGAACAGAAGGGGAAAGGTACGCGGAGACAAGAGTGATTGGGATATGCCCCGTCATGCCGATCCGGCAGCATGACGCTTCGATAAACTCTAAGGGAGGAGTGTCGATAGGGACACAATGAAGCGAACGTTTGTAAAAGATGAGCGTACCTCCTAATTGTTCAGAAGTGCGGTCATTACGTATGATATTGTAACCTGCCAAACGCGGATTACGCTGACTGGGTTTGAGAAAGGTCTCTTGGACCATGAAAATATCTAAGTTGTGGTCGTTGAGGAACGTGGCGACATCGTCGCGCTTACCGTTAAAGCCTTGAATGTTAAAGAAACCTATTCTGAGGGATCGGGGTTTGGTTCTGCATGTATTGCGACTATCCATCATTAGTGTTTAATTTGGTAATTCCCCAGGCGTTGGATAAGAGGGGAGAAACGAGCGTATACGGAGAGGAGGCCTACACCGTTGCCTTGGTTTTTGCGGATGAGGTCCGCAAACTCCACGACAGCGTTGAAATCTATTTGAGCGGTAAAGTCCGCTACGAGCGCGAGGGATTCGTCCAAGGAGGACGGAAAATTGTGGGAGACTGCCTGAAGGGCCTTGGGAGTGGGAAGAGGGGCCTTCTTGGGGGCCTTAGTGGCCTTAGAGGAGGTCTGAGGGACCTTAGGGCTTGTCCTAGCGACAATCTGGGAGAGCGTAGGAGAAGCGCTCTCCGCCTGGGGAATGGGAGCCAAAGAGGGCGAGATAGTGGGGTTGGACCTAATCTCCGGAAACTGCGCAAAGTCAGAAACTGGAGGAGGGGGTTTCGGCTTGCCAGTGGGCTGGGAAGCGCGTTGAGCCCGCTGAACCGCCTCAGGGTTCGCTCTCGGAGCGATCGGGCAACCGCAGTAGTTCGCGGTGTGCCCAACCTCCTTGAGCCCCTTGTCTTTGCATAGGACGCAAGCAGGCGGTTCAGTGGGCCTATCTTCCCCTTTCTTGGGACGGGTACAATCTATGGTACCATGGTCACCCAGGCATTTGACGCACCTGGGTTGCGCAAAGCAGTGAGTGGCGGAATGGCCATATAACTGGCAGCGGTGGCACTGGGTTGGGATTCCAGTTTTATTGAAGGGTTGAATGACAAGGCCAGAGAGGCCGCATACAGCTTTAACACCGTAAATGGCTTTGCCGGCGGGAGTGTCGTCAAGAGTGACGTGAACCATGTCATAAGTTCGGCCGTTCCTGTGACTGAACAGGCGGCTTACTTTGATGATAGGGAAAGATTGACTGATAAGATCAGTCTTGACATCGTCAACACTGATCTCCTTGGGAATTCCCTTGATTACCACTCTGAGCTTACGCTCTTCCTCAAGAGCGTAAGTGTGGTATTCCACCGCACAAGCGGCGAGAAGGGAGGTAAGATTACGGAAATCCGTAGATGTAGGGACTTGCACCTTAACACCCTGAGAGGTGTTAGAGGCCGAAAGGAAGTTTATCTTCGAAACATTGCATTTCGAAGATATTTCGGGCCATTTGGACTTGGCCCGGATGAAGATAGGGGGGGGCAGCTTAACGCCCGCAGGCGTGGCTTTGGGGGTGGAGGGTTTGGGCTGCGAGACCTTAGAAGGGACACCTTCTGCGGTCTTTAAAGTCTTAGTTGACTTTTTGGAAGCTTTACGGGAGCGCTTTCCAACGACTTGGAACTCGCCCTCTTCTTCTGAGGATGAAGAGGAAGAGTCCCGAGCGGACGCTTGTGCAGTCTCACAGTCCATCTCGGGGTCGAAGCCGGGAGGGACGGACTGGACGAGAGCGCCAGTTGGAACGGAGTGAGGGAGGGTCGCGGATGCAGAAACAGACTCGCGAGTTAGTGGGATAATGATTGGCTCTTGAGGAGAGCCTTCAGGGATCGGGGACGGAGAACGCGGATTATCGTATTCACGATAGGAGTTTAGAATTGACGCGATACGCTGAGCAAACCCGGGAGAGTCGCGCAGCATTTGGATAAAATACTGCTCGAACTGCTCCGGGCTAGCCATGGTTGGGCCGGGACTAAAAACTGGCGAGAAAGCCAAAGCTCCTATTCTAATCGAGCTAACTGCCTAGCACGTTTCACTGCAAGGTGCCGTTCCCCGGAGAAGAAACGCGGAAAGAAACTCCGGGGCGATCGGGTCCTAACGCTACAGAAGGGAGCGCGACCCTCCGGGCGGGAACAGCCCGGGGGGGAACTAACGGTGTTGGTTGGTCCTCCTGCCGGGAATAGGCAGGAGGGTGTGACCTACTGCGTGAGCCCTAAGAGTGACTCCTCCGGCGATCTTAATGTCCGGAGGTTCCTAACAAGGTCCTGGTGAGGAGGGCGCCGAAACACCCAGACAGGCAACACCAGGACTGACAGGGGAGGAAGCGAACTCGCCGGGGAGGGACAGAGTCCCCAGCCGTCGTGTTCGGACCCTTCCGACTTTTTTTGCCTGGAGGCAAAGATGGGAGTGTCGGGTCAACTCACCCACCGGCTTCGTTCACACGCGTACCTGGTGTCTCTGGTCTCGACGTATCCACCGGTGGCCACTGAGGAAATTACTCGAGTGGTCTTTCAAAACAATGACTGAGACACAAGAAACCGACCTTGCGCCTTGAAAAAGGCACTCGGAGGGCAAAGCTTGAGCGGGAACGGTGAAGCCGATCCTTCGAAGCGAAACGGAGAAAACACGATGCGATGACGGCACGTGGTGGATTGCGGCGCGCAGCAGGCGACGCTCGGCACGATGACGCACGCGAGCACGGTGACTCACGGCGGCAGTAGCGCAGAGCAGGGACGTCCGAACAGCGCGACGGCAGACGGGCGAGTCTGTCTCCTCTGTCTGTCCGGGTAGGTTTCATTCGATAAATAATTAATACTCGTAGTTTCGTCGTCTACAATTTTTGGCTGGCACCGACTCCAAAAGGAAGTACAAAATTCTAAATATTTACTTAATACATAAAACAATGCAGACGTCCGGATTTAGTATATAACTACATCATCATCATAATTCGTTACTTTTAGTAATAATACTGTTATAATTATTAATTGTCTATGTCTAATTGTTATATTTTTATTTTCTTTTTAGAATTTGCTGTCAGTGAGCCGCCTGCTACTGCTGTTGCTGCTGTTTCTGCTCCTGCAGCTTACCTCGGACATTTATTTTCTCATTTTTTTATACTTCAAATCATCAAATAAAATATTATTCTTATTGCTTAACTAACAATGACCAAGAGCATTAATTATTTTTATTGTTTTTTTTTCTAAATTTTAGGTTTTAGGTCATCATTTGCCCTAGCCTTATACAGGCATTGTACAACAAAATTGTAAATAATAATATGTTTCTTTTATTTTACCTATGGTTAAATGTAACTTTAGTGTAATGCAACGGTATGTAACTATAGTTATTTTATATTTATAACATGTTTTTAAATAAACATTGAACCTCTCTTATGTTGTGTTTTGAATCATACCAATTAATATCCCTAATCTACGACTACAATAGATCCATCTTAGGTCGCAGTGGTAATTGGGACATAATTTGCCCGATCCCTTCCACCAAAAATCATCCCTTATTTAATTATGCCATTAAAATAAAATAAAACCATTTTGTAATGTTACTAAAGCTATTTATTAAATTTTACAAACAAAACAATAAATATAATCAAAACTTGTGTACTATACATATTGAGATACTTTATTAACAGTATTAATATTATTAATAAAATAATAATAAGGTAACTGGTAATTGTTTTTTATATTGTTGTTAGAAAATATATCAAAATTATAGAATTTAAAAGAATATTTGAAAAAAGTTTCTTGAAAATAGCTAGGAATCACACTCAAAACAACAGTACGTTTACAGTCCCATTTTCTTGTATTATAGTTTTTAGGTCATGTAATACAAAATAAACGTCTCTTGTCCATAATAACTACTTTTAGCACGTGTTATTAAATAACGCTTTAAAATAAACTAAAAACATAACACTGGAGAGTCAAGTTCACGACAGACAGGTCCGTAAACATGACCCTTTTTTGTCACATTTTGGGACCGTCGTTTTGGGACTACATTGTCAACAAGCTCATCGTGTAAAAAAAATGTATGAAGGCGTGTCTTTTTCGTTACATAATATTGGAAAGTATGTTATATTCTTATAAATAAAACATAAGTTACAGGTCAAATGTGTTTATTTTCTGATATATTTAGATTTTAATACAAAAAACTGGAAAAATCCGAACACCTTAGTTTTCTAACAAGATTTGATACAAACGTAGTAACTATGGTACACGTTAAATAAAACGAGCAGAGAACTGATTTTATTACGAATTCATTCGTATGAGTGAAATGCTTATACTCTTTCAAACTTCCAAGAAATCGTTATTAATGTAACATGGCCCCGGCCTCTTGGCAGTTGCCGCCATATTGGTTTCGAGTACTTGGCGGTTGAGGGGATATATTAAATAATACACTTATTTTGATCAAGTATTTCCCTTTTTTTACTTACCATGTGAGCTGCTTCATTTCTTTTTGTTTTTTTTTCGCAATTTTGTTTTCTAGGTTAATACTTTTGAAGTCTTGCTTTGAAACACTGAAGTGCGGCCAGAATCTGAAAATAAATTTGATCAGTTGTACAAAATAATAATTATTAGCTTTGTATTATGTTACTGTTCACTTTTACTGACATACTGTCTTGTGATAGTGGGTGTACGAAAAGTTAATCGCTTGAACAAACCTTGATGTCTGGATGCACTCGGTTTCAGTATATGTTCCCTTCTTCGTGAAGCTGCTGCATAAATTGCTTCACTGCTGCCATTCCACACATGGGAATCATGGCTCTGTCCTCCAAAGGATGGATCTACATATAATTTGCATAGATCAGCATCACAAATCTAAAAAAAAAAAACAGAATGGTTAGCCCATTTTATTCTAAAAATTATTCCATTTTCAACTCCAAAATGACTTCAGAAAGAAAGTAGATTGGTCCTACCAAATTCTACAATGGAAATAGTCCATTCAAGACCATATTCTATGGCAGCACAATATTTTATAGTAGACATCCAAATTTCTTAAAAGGTAATTTTTTTAGTGTTTTATAATTTCCTCGCGTATTTCAGAGAAAAGCACTATACAGGTCTCGGCCGCAATAACTCTTGCTGGACTCATACACAATAAAAGTCCTCACCTGCGGCTTGGACTTTAAACGTTTTCTCGTCCAACAATAACTAATTTTGCGGCTGTAATGTACTAATAATGGTCACGAAAGGTTAAACGACTATTGAAAATACGCCAAGATCTTTCATTACAGATTTTCAAACCAAACTTTTATCCGCCCCGGCTTTTCACCGCACGGGAAGAATAATTCATACTTTAACACATTTTCAACCAACTTCAAAAAGGAGGAGGTTCTAAGTTCGCATGTTAGGTGTAGGGTAGGTGTAGGGTAGGTGAAGGGTAGGTGTAGGGTAGGTGTAGGGTAGGTGTAGGGTAGGTGTAAGGTAGGTGTAAGGTAGGTGTAGGGTAGGTGGAGCGAAGGTGTGCACTAGACAATCTAATTTAATATAATAATGTATTACTTGTAAGATACATTGTGTTTTCATGCGATAAATACATAGATTGACTTGGCAATCGCACTCAACAATCAAATTTAATATGTATTACTTGTATGATACATTGTGTTTTCATGCGATTGCCTGTCAATCTATGTATTTATTTAAAACATAAGAGATTTTTCATATTGATCTGGTCACTATAAGATGTTGCTAGGTGAGCTAATTACGTAATAACTTAAGACAGAAGGACTCTTTAAGTAGGGACTGAACAAATTAACCGACTTGGTATTACATGGATCTCACAACTTTTTACGGTAGACTAAGTTGCGTGCGAGACTTGGTTTTTTAACCGACTTCAAAAAAGGAGGAGGTTCTCAATTCGTCTGTATTTTTTTTTGTGTATGTTATTAGATATCTCCGACAATTGTTCACCGATTTTAATAATTCTTTTTTGATTCGATAGGATTTACTCTCGAGGTGGTCCCATATTAATTTCGTCAAGATCTGATGGTGGAACATGAGGTAAAACTTGGAAATTCCTCAATGGAATGTAGCATTCGCGTCGTTATTCGTCTATTCTTTTAGTCATATCTCAGTCAGTTTTCAACCGATTTTGATGTTTCTTTTTTCATTCGATAAAACATGCTTTAGGGATAGATCCATATAAATTTTGTCAAAATCTGATGATGAAATAAGAGATAAAAGTGGAAACTCCTCAACCAGTGATAGCAACATGCATCGCGCGCGATACCGTTTGTGGTGGAATGTTGCTAGGCAACGAAATAAATTTGTTTTGTCAGTTTGCTGAAAATCTACGTTTCCGTTGTTCCATATAAAATTATATTATTCGATTTTATCACATTTTTTGGCGACCGTGACAGGACAAGAACCTGCTCGGATATTGTATTGGATATCACAAATAATTTAGCTTCTATGGCCGAGTGGTCGAGTGTTTTACTCTCTTTACGGAGGTTTCGGGTTCGAATCCCGGTGAAGACACTCTTAAACGAAAATGTCCTTGTGAGACTTTTTTCAGTTTAGTTGGCACATTGCTGCCCGAATCACTTGATTGTCTGAAAAGAAAGATGATTCCGTGATTCGGAAGGCACGTTAAGCCATGTGTCTCGGCTCTAATATCTATAGAAGGCGTCGTTACTCGTGCTAAGTCAGTGGGTTTTGACAAGGGCCCGGTACTATATTAACTGTGTGAGGGTATGTGAGGTTGGTTGTCGACCTTACAATCCACAATATGAAGAAAAAGAAGAAGCCAGCCTACGTTCACTATCTGTATGTAATCAGCTAACGACAGACTTTCAAGATACCATCTCAAACCTGAAACTCCTTACGAATAGCCCAAGTATCGGGGTAAACTATAAGCTTATTAAGAGGGAAGAATAGTACGTGCTCGTCCATACAAAAAGAGAAAACGTTTTTCCACTTCTAAATATTTTCCAATCTCCATGATTTTTTAGTATGTTATTGACACCATGAATGACTAGTTTTCTAGATTTTTCTTTTTACAAAATTCGCTATAGATTCAAACTTATATAGGCACCTCAAGTAACGTAATTTTTATGATTAAAACTGTGTCGAATTAAGCCGTTTGTTGAACAAAAACAATGTTTTTTTTTAAACCAAACCTATGAACCTAGAATATATTGTGCTGAAACGATCGACACCAAAATAAAAGTGATTTGTTGAAATTTAGTTATTGGAAACCGTTTTCTCCCGAAATGGGAATTTCATCAAGAAAAGTACCTATTGCGCCTATCAGTCGCGAGTTGCAACGCTCTCGCTCTCTCTCCCGGGGGCATGAGCGCACGAGCGATAGCAAATGTTTTCCTAAATATCTATTTCGTTAGGATCTCGAAGCTATTCTTTCCTCTTAGCATTGTCAGTTTAGTGGCCAGCTGGACTACTAAATTACCTCTTACTTCGTAGCCTCTTACCCAGTTTAACTTTTGTTATTTTCGAAACAATCATTAATAATATAATAAACAACTAAACGCGCTTGCATAGCACGAAAGACGCAGTCTAAACTAAGCAAATACCAAAAATACGAGCGTATAATATCTTTGTACTGAAACTATTAAATAACAAAACCTAGCTTTGGATAATGAAGAAAAATAAAAGGATATGTGTCGAGGTTAGGATTAATAATTACTTACATAAAATATATTAATGAAACACTAAAAATCATAAAATAAAAATAATTTTAACAAAAAAATAGAAACCTCCTTCAAATTACCTTATATGGTTATCTCCACTAAAATGTAACAAATAAAATAACATTCCAGATGGAACATGAAAAAAAATATTGCCAATATCCTCAATTAAATAGATAGGTAGTGTATTAAGTAAATATTTAGAATTTTGTACTTCCTTTGGGAGTCGGTGCCAGCCAAAAAATTGACGATTAGTCGTGGGCAACTGTTTTAAGTCGTCGTCGTCGTTAAGTCAGTACATATTTCTATATGACTATCAATAAAATTCTTTGATAGTCTATGATATAATATTTAGTTGTGCTGCGCGGGATGCAATGCCGCACCCGACTAAACGCAGGGAAAACGACAGGAGCGGCTACCAAAAAAGTCTGGGTAGGTTTAATTCGATAAATTAATACCCGTAGTTTCGTCATCTACAATTTTTGGCTGGCACCGACTCCAAAAGGAGGTACAAAATTCTAAATATTTACTTAATACACTACCTATCTATTTAATTCAGGATATTGGCAATATTTTTTTTCATGTTCCATCTGGAATGTTATTTTATTTGTTACTTTTTAGTGGAGATAACCATATAAGGTAATTTGAAGGAGGTTTCTATTTTTTTGTTAAAATTTTTTTTACAAGTTATGTTTTTGATGGCATTGCCTTATTTCAACCAGTTACTCAATAGCGAGGATAGCGGGATGGGTGTAGTGAACGAGTTTCACAGAGAGTTGAGGAAGTCGCGGGTTAAAATCCTGTGTTTTTGACATTGGTTTCTTCGTTTTTTATTTATCTTTTTTTGTCTCACACAAGATAGGGCAAACGCAGTTGTATGATAATTATAGTACTAAACTTATAAGTTCTAAACTTTATCACTTTAACCTCTACTTCGACTACTTGAACCATTCATTGTTGTAATATTTCCCTAATTCAATGATTAGTAACTCCATCATGAAAAATAAGTAACAAAATAGTACGATAAAATTAAGAGATGAAAAATACAAACCGCCGTATTGCGCACTTTTCTTTTTTTGTTCTGTGCCAATGTCATACAGAGCATACAGCCAACTCCAATCACTACGATTCGTGCACGATTCATATAAAATTTGTATTTAGAACATAAGAGTATGCTGTAAAAAGACTCAAAAACTTTCTAGACGAAAGTTACTTTGCCGGCCTAGGCCGTTTGAGGGCACATTGCCAGCCGCTGTTTTGTATGGGGCAATGTTTCGTCCAAAAATGAGTCACTTCGCGTACTGTTTTTTGCCAGTAATGATCACATTTTCGAGCGTGTCGGAGAAAAGATATTATAATCATACTTATAACGAATAAAGCTTTTCGGCTTCTTGGATTTGTCATAAGATCAACTTAACATTTCAAATACTATTGATAGATAGATAGATAAAGCGTTTATTTGATACTGCTGACACATACATAACAAAATTAAAACTAGTATTTAATATGAATATAACATAACCTGACACACCAGGTTATGCACGTGTGCTGCAGCAGTGCAAGAAGGTCGTAGCCCAGCGTCGATACATACTCAGGAGAGCACATATCGCTGATTTTCAGCCACAACCCAGAAAAACTATTGCCCCATCCTATTGCTCTATAATAGTCTAGTTCGAAGCATCTTAGAATACGTTGCAGTCTCTGGTCTCCTTGCTACTCTTTCCATGATATTATAACCATAGAAAGAGTTCAAAATAAATTTCTTGAAATACTTAGCTATAAGTTTGGAACCCTTCTTAACCAGGGTACATATGGCGTTACACTTTCACTACTCCGACAGACTTCAACAAGATGACATCCTTACAAACTAGACGTAAACAGACTGATCTAATAGGTATATTACATAAAATTGTTCATTCAATACATGACTTTCCTGCTTTGCTTTCCAATATTAACATCAATACTTCATTTAATATACGAAATCCAAAAACTTTTAAATTTAAACCTACGTAAGTAACACTTCTTACTACTTACTATAATCCAATAGTGAGGATGTGCCGCTTGTAGGATCACATAAGTCGTTGTATATTTTTGATTCACGTCCGGGAGTGTTTAAATTCAATACCAAAAATAATCTCAAATGAACTCGATTTTGATTTTATTGTTAATTAAATTGTTAATTAAGTTTATAACAATTTCACATATTTTTATACTACTTATTTGTAATTATTACTAATGTTTGTGCTGTTGTGTGACACGTAATTGGGTGCCAATCTAGGTTTTTAGTGTAACATATTCTGTTTTTACTTAAGCAATGATTGTAACCTGTGTGTTCACCTAATAAACTAGTGGCTCTGTGAGCTGTAGACCTCGCGAGTCTGTATGCCACTTTATAATTATTTTTATTAATTCTCCACAGAGATCCCCAAGCATTTGAAATTTATTTAATATTTTATTTTATTTTAATTTAATTGAGCAATGTGACCTGTAGAGGAAAACAGCTTCAACGGTAGACTTTGTAAGCTGGCAACCCCCATTACTCCGTCATTTTTTTTAATTTCTAAAAACTGAGTCGACAAAAAAAAGTATTAATTAATTTATTTATTGCCAAGTCAATCTATGTATTTATTTAAAACATAAGAGATTTTTAATATTGATCTGGTCACTATAAGATGTTGTTAGGTGAGCTAATTACGTAATAACTTAAGACAGAAGGACTCTTAAGTAGGGACTGAATAAATTAACCGACTTGGTATTACATGGACACCACACTTATTGCAAATAAACGATTTATTTATTTATTTATTTATTTATGGATCTCACAACTTTTTACGGTAGACTAAGTTGCGTGCGAGACTTGGTTTTTTTACAAGTTATGTTTTTGATGGCATCTCATTTCTTTTTGTAGATCGCATGAAAACACAATGTAAAAATGCACACCTACGCTCCACCTACCCTACACCTAACCTACACCTAACCTACACCTACCCTATACCTACCCTATACCTACCCTACACCTATCCAACACCTATCCAACACCTACCCTACACCTACCCTGCACCTCTTATTCAATTATATTCCATTATACAGGTACACTGATTCATTTACTGCAAATGTAACTTTGTAATCCTATGTAATGCCCCAAGATTTATATGGGATTACAAAGTTATCTAGCAAATGATGTATCTAGAAAACTGGGCCGAAATTGCAAAATGTTTTAGTTTTTCCTTGGTTTATACACTAAACACTAATTCAATTCTAAATTTGAAGCTTCTATGTCTGCTAGAAGTGCCTTAGAGTTTTGATGATCGGTCAGTCAGTCAGTGAGTGACAAAATTAAGAAACTTTGACTAGTTATAATTCATAAACTACTGGTTCAAATTGATTGAAATTTGAAATATACCGTATTTATACAATGCCTGCTTGGTTACTAAAAACTCAGGCTTCTAGTTTTATCCACAACGAAGTTATAGGGGGGTCGAAAATGGCCTGAACTGCTTCGAGAAAAGTATGGTACGGCCGTGCCGCTTTTTTGCTCGACTTGGCGGGGGCACTGCCGTGCCCCCAGATAAATAAACTAACACAATATGATACTAAAATATAAATACAGCGAAAGATAATGCTCTTTAACTCGTTTTTTAAATAAAGAGATAGTGCTACAATCACGGACAGTATATGGTAGAGAGTTCCACAGCCTTGCAGCATGGACGACGAACGAATGGGAGTAAAAACTAGTATTATGAGAAGGTAGGGATAAAAGAGTACGAATATTAGAGCGGCTGGGATTACCCTCAGGACGCATGAAATTGAAGCGTTCGCGCAAATAAACTGGAGAAGATTTATATTTTTGTTTTGTCAATGAAGCAGTCAAGACAGAGAGCCCCGTAAGGTGGCGTTCTTGTCGGAGTGAAAAAGAATTTAGAAAAAACGATCCTAATGGTTAATAAAATATAAAGTGTTGTGTAACAGAAAATGATTTGGTCTAAAGGTCTTAGTAACAGATGATGTTGAACACTGTGAATCTGTCCAATAATACCGTAGTTTTTCGTGCTAAACTCCTGTAATGTAGTAGAATATTCATGAAGCTTTTAACGTGTTTGCTTTCAATTCGTGACCAAACTGCGCAAGATTTCATACACGCGCGGGAAAACTAGTTTCTATAAGAGAGGTGCAAATTCTAGTGATTCAATCGGCACGTGTGAACTTCAACTGTTTGCTTTATTAATGGATATGGAAAATGAATTTTAAAACTGGATCGGTCTAGCAGGTTCTATTAAAATGTTAAAGTGGGTTTTGTTTGAATGCGACCATGCATCACGAGCTTTTCTTAAGTTTTGGCTGAAACATTTAGTGGGGGAATAACTTGTGAATTGTGTTGTTGTGGTTGTTACCAGCTTATAAACGTCCCCATCGAGGGGCTCCAGCTTATCCTGAATAGGGAATATGCATAAAAAAATATTATTTTTTGCCTAAAATGACGTTCGCTGACTTCACACACAACCTGTGAATTTCTTCACAGGCGTCCAGATTTCCTCAAATTGCTTTTATTTACCGTAGTGTCTAATGAAAGTACATTTTAGTTCGAAATTCGAAAACACTTTGGCTTGGACCTACCCCGTGTTTCGAACCGGGTGTTACCAGTGTGACGTTCTTTTTTTTTTTGTTAGGTCGCCAACAGAGATATAAATAATACTTACAACTAAATAAATGTGCATAGGATACTAGCCTAATTCTATCTCCAATTAAAGGCGACAAAGACATGCAAAATATGTGAACAGAAAAAGTTAAAGTACATTAAGTTATTTAAAAAGAAAAGAAAAAACAATAATTTTGATTTTAGAATAATTTTAACCTTGAGCTGAAAAAACTGTGCTCATATTGGCTAACAAACATTTTTTATATGTTGCAAGGATCACTATCATACTCGTAAATCATTAATCAAAATATGACAGATCAGCTTCAGCAGAATCGAGTATATTGGTCCATGGCAGAATTGATAAGACTGTTAAAGAGCTGATGATCTTTAAATGGCTGATCAGGTCACGGTAACCTTACCATATACTTTCAAAGTCATTGAAGTAACACGGTAGCAAATTTCTAATCGATCGGACATAAGGAAGTTAGTCAGATCCCCTCATCAACTATTAAAGAGCTGATGATCTTCAAACGGCTGATCACGTCATGGTAACCTTACCTTATACTTTCAATATCATTGAAGTAACACGGTACCAAATTTCGAATCGATCGGACATAAGGAAGTTAGTCAGATCCCCTCATCAATTAGAAAAGAGCTGATGATCTTCAAACTGATGAACAGATTTTCATAAAATATGGCTAAGAACCCTCGGAATACAATTATTTATGACACAAAAAAATTAAACGAAGATCGGTTCATCTGTTTGGGAGCTACGATACCACAGACAGATACACAGACACACAGATACACAGATACACAGCCAGACACGTTAAACTTATAACACCCCTCTTTTAGCGTCGAGGGTTAAAAATATACCATTGGCTTGAGACCGTAGGCACTACGCCACTGGACTACCACAGCCTTTAACCGTCAGGGTGTATCGCTGACCATGGTCTGCTCTTGGCTAAGAGTTGGATAAATCTGCCGATCACATGCTGTTTTCCAGGTTTACTACGCTTGGTATAATTTGGTTATTTGCAATTTGGTTTTGCAACTTTGATTTCTGCAATTCAGGATTTGTAATAAAAATATAACTTAAGTTTATTTCATAAATGGATAATGGATGGTTATAGCGTTGGAATAAATAGGAATAATTAGGATAATAAATTAATTAAATAAAAGTAAATGATAAAAATTTGAAATTAATAAGCAATGTTTACTCTTTCATATTTTGGTCGGTTTCAGTTTATTCTCACTGACAAAAAAAAATTACTCGTTTGGTTGATGATTTAAACTAAATCTTAGGATTATGTTTCTAAGTTAAATTATAATTGATAATATAACAGAATTTCAGAACCCATGTTTTTCTACCGATTTTGCCTGAGTTATGTTAGGAATTTAAATCAAAGAAAATATAATCAAATTGTCTCAAATGTCAAAATCCCTTCTTTTATTTTTAGATTTAATTTACACCCCCGAATATTATAGTAATAATTTTTAAAACCCACAAGCACACGGAATTTCTTTTCGGAAAACGAGATGTCCCAACCAGACTGTGAAAAGTCTTTTAACCCATTCGGACCGAAAAGTTCAGCGAAACATTTAATTATATTCTGAATAATTTGTGTGTAATCGGTGTGTGGGGTCATAGATTACCATTTTTTTATAATTTTCCCGATTTTCTGACACCATCTTGGAAAATTTATATGCCAACTATTATTGTATTATACCGGGCCCGGGCCTATACTATACCATGCACAATTGTTATTATCACAGTATAATAATTGAGCTGAGAAGGAATAAAGAAACATAAGAAATTACTTATATTTATTAAAAACTCGTAACCTACCCTCTGCGGCTGGGGCTTACAAAGGTCCCGTTAGTCATAATCCTCATACGTGGATCATATAAAACAGTTAATTCGACAATCCATCTGCGACAAATATTTTATTTTTACTATTCGTCTAAAGGGAATCGTTCATCAAACCATTCGAAAAGTTGCCTTTTACGGACAAGGGAGGCACGGCGGGCGGGGCGGTGCGGCGGCGGCGGCGGCGGCGGCGGCGATGCGAGTAGGGCTGTATGGCTGTGTGTCAGTAGAGCGCGCTCTAGTCGACACGGTCGACCGGGGCCCCGTTTCACGAAGCAACAAGTTACAATTTGATATACATTGCGTAGCCAATTCGCCTAAACTGTAAGCGCTTATCGTTTTATCTAATCGTCTACGCAATGTACATCGAATTGTACTTGTAATTTGTAACTTGTAGCTTCGTAAAACGGTCCCCGGGTGATCTTCGCGTACGCGTAGCGTAATTAAAAGTTGCCAGACTTATCTTATGGGTGAAAATCTGAGCGGCATATTTTACATGTCCACTGTGCTATTGATATATTTTTTATAGTAAAGTACGGTATCTGATTTAACTAGGGCCATAACTATGTTTTTATTAAGTATGTATAAATATTTAGAAAATTAAAAAGTTACCTTGAAATTCCATTTTGGTGGCTTGTCCCTTTTCCATTTTTCGGTTAATTTGCTTTCACCAAAGTAACAAATTTTGGTACTTTAAAAAACAAAAAGTTATAATAGTATAAACATACTATTCACTATCTAAAACAATAAAATATTCTAAAAAAAGGTATTTGAAAAGTACACGATACACGACCAAAGGTTTGTCTCAGCAGAAAACGGTACGCCAGCGTCTCTTTTCAAACTAGCTATAACATGAAGTTCATCCGCTTGTGACGTATACTGTTTTACTATTTTGCATCGATCAACCATGCGATGACGTTTGCGCATCCTAGTTATGAGATAAGTGCTGTGGCTGTCCGCCAAAAAAAGTAAGTGTCTTGTAGTGGGGTAGCACGGGGGACAGGAATTGTTCAAAGTCAAAGTCAAAGTAAAAATAATTAATTTCCATAGGATGTTATTACATCACTTAGATCCGTCATTTCATTTTTTTGGGTGAGTTCCCTAACACAATGGCGGATTCTGAAGTATTCTTTTTTCAGTTCTATCTATATATAATTAGTACTTTGGGTAACAGTATAAGTAAAGTAAAAGTAAAAAAAAAGTAAAAAGTTGTTTATTTCTTTAACAAAAGATATAACCTTACAGCTAGTGACAGGGGTCTCCTTTTAGGCCTACAAAAGCCTGTACCAGAAGGCCCCGTAAGTAATGATTGTAAAAGGACCAGGATTCGAGGGTCAGGTCCATCGAGGGTGAAAGGAAGCTTGTTCAGCTAGTGATAGTGAAACCTCCAAATCACAGTGGTTTATTTGACCCAAAACAAGAGTAAACATTAAAATGTATGGTAATGTATGGTAATATATGGTAATGTATGTATGTAAGTCTTATAGGTACTATGCGAAACAAGTGTCGTTTGCGACTTCTAAAAAACTATCAACGCCATTTGTCGAATTTAATTTGAACTAAAGTTATACAAAGATAGCGCGTTGTAGTTAACGAGTTATACATACATATTGCCCGAGAAAATGACAGAAATGTTTTCACGCTTATCAAATCCTTTGTCAGACTCAGAAAAATTAGAAATATTAATGCACAATATAAGGCCATGTTATGCCAACGTAATTGCTTCAAACTCAGCTACTATAAACTCAATTGCTACACTAAGACAACTTTGTCGTAATTATGAAAATGTGCAGTGTCTAAACTCACAGTTTCGAGAACCTCCCCAATTTTCTAATAAATCTATTGCACCCGATTTGGCTTATTCAAAACCAAATAAACAAAATTTTAACCAACAAAATTACAATTAAACACAAAATAATCAATATAATACATCTTATCCTAATAGAAACTATGACTACAAAACAAACTACACTAACACATATAAAAATAACAACAAAAATTATTACGAAAAACAAAATCAAAACACTTCATACGAAAGAACTAAGTTTGAGAATCGCGCCCCGGTAGCTGCAATTGATAAGGCGACTAAACCAGTTTCGTTTTGTCCGAGGTGCCGTAGTGCATCGCATTCCTTGCGCACTTGTAAAGAGGATCGATATCCGATCTGCTTTAAATGCGGACGCAGAGATGTGATTTATCCAGACTGTCCAGTTTGTAATGTAGGTACTAAACAAAAAAAAAACTAATTACTAAGGATTGTTGCGAAACAAATAAACAAAAAGGTAGCCTAACAAATAATAACTTTGATAAGGATGATTGGCAAAAATGGCTAAATACTATAAAAATATTTTTCTCATCCTATTCCGTAGCATCAATCCTGAATACTAAACCGATAAATGACGAACGACCTTATCTAACTGTTAAGATCAATAACATACCTATCTGCGGTTTGTTAGACTCGGGCTCAGCCGTTACTATCCTAGGTAATAATTCGAAAATAACTTTCACTTAATTAAAGCTTACATAATACCTTCAGTATCTTCAGCCCTTATTTTAGGTATTGACTTTTGGAGGAAATTTGATATTTGTCCTAAATATTTAAGTTCAATTTGTTTCTATACCGACGCTAATCAAATTTCGGTAATTAATGATTGTACGGACACTAAAAAACAAGTTCTATCCTACCATGACTTAACTGAATCGCAGCGGGTAACGGCTGATAACATCATACAGCAATATTACGATGTTTCGTACGAGAAGTGTGGTCTAGGTCGAACTGACTTAATAGTTCACCGCATAGATACAGGCGACGCTCAGCCTATTAGACAACGATACTATCGTCTTTCTCCGGAGAAACAGCGTATCTTATGCGAAGAGTTGGACGAAATGATTAAGCTTGAAGTGGTCGAACCCTGCGAAAGTCCTTGGTCGTCACCTTGTCTTCTAGTACCTAAGAAAGGAAATAAATTGAGGTTTTGTTTAGATTGTCGAAAGGTTAACTCAGTAACTAAAAAAGACGCTTACAAACTACCATTTATTTCGGAAATACTGGACAACCTAAAAGATGCAAAGTATCTAAGTAGTATCGATCTCTCGAAGGCCTTCTGGCAAATACCTATTGCACCAGAAGATAGGGATAAAACAGCCTTCTACATACCTACGAGAGGTACTTACCGATTTGTTACTACACCTTTTGGCTTAACCAACGCTCCGGCTACCCAGCAGCGCTTGGTGGATCAGCTGTTCTGTGGACCGGAATTTGAAAATTCGGTTTTTGCATTTCTAGACGACATTATTTTAGTCAGCCCATCATTTGAACATCACATTTAACTTTTACTTAGAGTCCAACAAAAAATAAGAATGGCAAAACTTACAATTAACTACGAAAAGACACAATTTTTCCGTAACGAACTACGCTTCCTAGGTTACGTAGTTAATTCTAAGGGCTTGAATGTCGACTCGAGTAAGGTTGATGCAATTTTAAATTTCCCTACCCCCACTAATAAAAAAGAAGTAAAAAGATTCTTGGGTACCTGCTC
The DNA here is from genome assembly GCA_951230895.1 of Carpatolechia fugitivella. NCBI lineage: Eukaryota > Metazoa > Arthropoda > Insecta > Lepidoptera > Gelechiidae > Carpatolechia > Carpatolechia fugitivella. The sequence continues at coordinate 19,416,868 of OX579648.1, forward strand.
GTGGTATAGGAGATTTGTACCTAACTTTAGCAATGTAGCGGGACCATTAAATAAATTAACATCCGGTAAAAAAAATTGTAATTCTTTTGTTTGGACTAAGGAAGCCGACGAATCTTTTAGCAAACTAAAGGAATGTCTTGTCTCTGCCCCAATTTTAAGTTGCCCTAACTATGACCTACCGTTCGAGGTACACACTGACGCTAGCGACTACGGCGTCGGCGGTTTGCTCACACAGACCATAGACGGTGTGGAACATCCGATCGCTTATATGAGCAAATTGCTGAATGCTCAAGAGCGCAATTACAGCACCACCGAACGGGAAGCTTTAGCAGTTGTAGTGGCTATAGAGCACTGGCGTTGCTACTTAGATAACGGCAAGAGATTTATAATATACACCGACCATTCTGCTCTAAAATAGTTTCTCAACCTAAACAACCCTACAGGTCGATTAGCACGTTATTCAATTTCGATTGAATCAAGACAAAATATCTACGCCGAGTCGACTCGACGAAATAATGAGTCAATCACACTGCGCATATTCGCAACGCAATTCCATCATCAGATCAGCTTTAAACAAGATACCAAATTATGATTGTTGTTATGTTGCCCACTTACTTGTCTTGTAATTACAAACATAGTTTGCACACTACTTTGGCGTCGTTATCGCCAGCGACAATTTTTTTACTGCCGTTTTTGGTGGGGAAAATTGCTGCCATGGCAAATAAAATAAATAAAAAAAACTATTTATTATCGTAGGCCATAGATTTCCCTTAAATTATGTCTGATTTCCATAAAACACGTCAATTGCCGTAGCAATGGCAACACAGATAGAACGATTGATTGATTGACCTATGAATGACCTAAAAATAAATATGAGTGAGTATGAATGAATATAAACTAGGTAAATTAATAAAAATATAAAAAGACGATTAAATTATTTAAAATTTCTTTTCACCTGGCAGCCCTGATATAAGGGGTCGCGCAAATAAAGGAATCGATGTGCCCTGCGTTCCGAGACGCGCTGAAATCGATTTTAGCGCACTCAATGCGCGTACCGAATTACTGTCAGCAGGCGAAACCCATACAATCTGATCGCTGACGGCGCTGACAGTTTGATTCGAAAGTCACTTAAGCGTGTATCGGAACGCGCCCGTGATTCATTCATTATAACATTTAACATACATTTTTTAATTGCAATGGATAGAGACGTCACGCCTGACCACTTATTTATCGAATCTATTTTTCTCTATCTACTTATATTTTTAAAGATTCAACCAGTCTATTCCGATTAAATAATTGAATTGTGTATGAGTGCGTGATATACCTCATCTCTAAAATCCAAAGATAATGTAGAGATACCCGATCGAAATATGGTTTGAGGTTAGAACGATTTATTGATAATTTTGCGAAAAACTTAAGTTTTCGATGATTAATTCTAACAGAATTTGTGAGTGAATGCTTGATAAGTGTTTGTTTCAGGTGTTATTTTTTTTTTTTTTTTGACGGACCTAACCACTATTTATACCAGAGTGGTAATATAGTGGGCGCGGACTTGCGGGGGAGCAGAAGGCTCGTACCCCTTAGGAATTTTATGACAACGTATCTGGGGGCGCCCTCAGACGGGCTCGGACCGCGGCCCAGAACGTTGCCAGGGCGAGAAGCGCGTCGGAGAAGAATGACCCCTACCGGGTCTTACTGAATTAATTCTACTATTAGTTCCGCGTCCCCGCCGGCGGGGGCGGTTGCTACCTGAAGGGCATTCTGTATTGGTGTGTGGCCTACACGCAATGGCAGCTTTAATCGCGACGGTGATCTCATCGTCCGGATCTGTGAGAGCGTGTCTAGGACGACGCTTGAATCGCGTAGTGGGATGCGGAAAGTAAATTGACGCTTTTCTCACCAGAAAGTTCGGGTGAGTAACGGCCGCATCGAAATATCGTTTAGACGCTTGACGCATGTACTCCTTAATGGAGGGGACCTCGAGGTCAATGTGGAGATTCCTATTGCGCACGTACCACGGACAGCCCGTGGCCTTGCGCATGAAACGATTTTGAATCACCTGAAGGGGACTCAAATTGGAACGAGCCGCATGAGCAAACACCGGACACGCGTATGTCATTACGGGACGGACGCAAGCGGTATAAAGACGGACCTTACTACGTAGGGAGAGCTTCGACCGTTTGCAAAGGAGGGAGTGGAGCCGGCCTATAATGAACGCGGCGCGGTTGCGAACGTTTCGCAAGTGATAGCGGAAACATAGCCTAGAGTCGAGAGTGACGCCTAAGTACTTGACGCGGTCGGACCACGGAATCTGGCGACCGAACAGAGAGACGCTTGGATATCTCTGAACACAAGCGCGACGATGAAAGAGCACTGCTGTGCTTTTATCGGGATTGACTTCTATTCTCCATTTGCGGAACCAGTCGCTGATGGCGTCTAGAGCCGCTTGGAGTCTAGAGACAAGGGTAGAGGGGTCTCGTTCTGAGGTATAGATTGCAGTGTCGTCTGCAAATAGAGCGATCTGCGAATAAGGGGTCTTCGGTAAGTCGCTCGTGTAGAGCGCGAAAAGGAGGGGCGAGAGCACGGAGCCCTGAGGGACACCGGCGTTAATGGGGCGAGAGGACGAGAGGACACCTTCCACTCTGTAGCGAAAGCGACGATTCGACAAAAAGTTTCGTACAAGGCGTACGAGCCTGTCCGGCACACCGAGCTTGTACAGCTTGTATACGAGTCCGTTGTGCCAGACCTTGTCGAAGGCTTTCGCCACATCGAGGAAGACTGACCCTGTCGGTTTGTGGGTATTCCTATTGAATTCGGTGTAGACATGCTCTACAATCCGATGGACCTGATGGGTACAAGAGTGTTTGGCCCGAAAGCCAAACTGCTCGGGTGGAAGGAGGCTGTTTGCGTCAACAAAATCCCTAAGCCTGGCGAGGATGACTCGCTCAAACAACTTGCCAAAGTTGACAAGTAGGCTTATTGGACGGAAGGAAGAGGCCTCGGTAGGCGGTTTACCGGGCTTGGGTATACCGATGACTAGTTTCAGGTGTATTAATATTTTGGGCTAGTTCTATAGTGTGATCAGCCCGTAAACTTGAGATTTTGTCGAGGTAAGTGGTTTGTTTATCAAATAAGACACCGAAGGAGATACCTACTATAGTCGCATTTTTTTTTAATTTAAAAAAAATGCTAACCTTTTGGGGGCGTACTGTAGCGTTAATAAGTTAACTGCTACAATATTATAGTTTTGTCAATACGTATATATAATTACCAAAAATTAAAATTAATAGATACTTAATATTTACAAATTTATTTAAATAAAATAAACCATAACAACTATAACTACTGCCTAATTAATTAAACCTACGTTATACAAAATAATAAATAAACTAAACCTAAAACTATTACTTATACGGAACCTTTCTTAATATAAATCCTTGTACTTGACGCTCGGCGCGTTTAACTATAGTAGGCCAAATTCGCGCATGCGCGGATCGAACCCCTACCAGGTGCGCGGACGCAACGTCTTGACGCATCTTGATGCGGGCACTCTTTTGACATTTCGTCTCCTACGAGAGGACGTCTCAGCTGTTCTTAACTTTAAAAAAAATTAAAGAAAAAAACCTTTTCTAAAAACAAGCTTTTATTATTTGTTAAGAAAATGAACTAAAAAGTTAAAAATAAATTAACTCTAATTAGAAGTATAACACTTTATAAGTTCATTGTAACCTTTAACGATAATTAAGCTTCTTTGTCTACGACAAAATAATTCCATATCGTAATCATATATTTTTAACACCAAAACTTTACACCTTAATTATTAAATCTTCCCGTTTTTATTACAGTCTCAATTTTATAAATAAAAAAGCGTGTTACATTGTGATAGCTTAATTATACCATCAAAATGTAACACGCTTTTATTATTTATAAAATTGAGGTGTAAAGTTTTGGTGTTAAAAATATATGATTACGATATGGAATTATTTTGTCGTAGACAAAGAAGCTTAATTATCGTTAAAGGTTACAATGAACTTATAAAGTGTTATACTTCTAATTAGAGTTAATTTATTTTTAACTTTTTAGTTCATTTTCTTAACAAATAATAAAAGCTTGTTTTTAAAAAAGGTTCTTTTTCTTTAATTTTATTTTAAACTTTTTAGTTTGTTTAATTCGAGATTTACTACGACGTAGTTAGTAGCGCGTAGCAGCGTTTTTCCCTTATGTAGTCCGTAGTACGATCACATAATAATGTGCTGCTTTGAGCACTTAAAGTTTACGTATTTTATTTGTATTTAAATATTTCTTTTTTTTTGTTTGTAGTAGGGTAAACTAATGTTTAAATTAGTTATGTAATCACAAGTTAGTTATTTGTAACATTTCTCATTCTATCCATTTCTTTTAATGCATCAACATTACAAGGTTTCTTCGAAGTCAACTTGGAGCAGTCAAGTTCTTCGATTCGAAGTCCTGCTAAAGACTTAACTCTGCTTAAAGCCACATTAGCTTGACCAGCAGCAAATAATTTAGAGCCTAGATAAATAACAGCATGATCTACAGTAGTTCCCTGCATTTTGTGCACAGTTGAAGCCCAAGACAAGACAATCGGAAGCATTCTTCTTTCAGCTGTGCCGTAATTAAATTTAGCAGGAAATTGAATTGATTTAGGCTGTATTATGTGAATGCCATCCTTGCCGAGGTCCATTGTAGAGGGATAAGGGCTTCAGTACAACAGGGTTCGCCCTGGTACCCTGAGGCGCAACGTTAGCGATATGAAATGTTTATACACTCTCATACCATTCAGCCCTCGGCACGTGCTCACCTTGGCATTGGGGCATCCATCTAATCAATCAGACATAATAATATAATAATCCACATTCATAACAAACGGAACGAACTTTTTCCCAAATCTGTTGGAGTTGCATATTCACGCCAACTAAGATGCTCGTCAAAACGAATCAAATGAGCGCAAACTCGATCGGGTTGCGTCGTTTAATTACGGAGTTCCTATGACCACCTTCCAGCTCCATCATCAGACCCTGGTTACCATATAGTATCACAGTACTCGACAAGACGAAACAAATGGGCCTAAACTCGATGGAGTTGCGTCGTTCCGGAGTTCCTATGGCCACCTTCCAGCTCCATCATCAGACCCTGGTTACCATGTAGTATCAAAGTACTCATCAAGACAAATCAAATGGGCCCAAACTCGGTGGGGTTGCGTCGTTTAATTACGGAGTTCTTATGGCCACCTTCTAGCTCCATCATCGAGTCTGATTTAGTATCAAAGTATTCGTCAATACCAATCCAACAAGCCCAAACACGACTATGTTATATTGTGTATTTGTGGAGTTCCTGTGACCACCTTCCAGCTCCATCATGAGACCCTGGACATCACGTAGGACTGAAGATCTAGTCAAGACAAATCCAACAAGCCCAAACATGACTAAGTTATGTTGTGTATTTGTGGAGTTCCTGTGGCCACCTTCCGGCTCCATCATGAGACCCTGAACATCACGTAGGACTGAAGATCTAGTCAAGACAAATCCAACAAGCCCAAACATGATTAAGTTATGTTGTGTATTTGTGGAGTTCCTGTGGCCACCTTCCGGCTCCATCATGAGACCCTGAACATCACGTATGACTAAAGATCTTGTTAAGACAAAACCAACAAGCCCAAACACGACTAGGTTGTGTTGTGTATTTAAGGAGTTCCTGTGGCCACCTTCCGGCTCCATCATGAGACCCTGAACATCACGTAGGACTGAAGATCTAGTCAAGACAAATCCAACAAGCCCAAACATGACTAAGTTATGTTGTGTATTTGTGGAGTTCCTGTGGCCACCTTCCGGCTCCATCATGAGACCCTGAACATCACGTAGGACTGAAGATCTAGTCAAGACAAATCCAACAAGCCCAAACATGATTAAGTTATGTTGTGTATTTGTGGAGTTCCTGTGGCCACCTTCCGGCTCCATCATGAGACCCTGAACATCATGTATGACTAAAGATCTTGTTAAGACAAAACCAACAAGCCCAAACACGACTAGGTTGTGTTGTGTATTTAAGGAGTTCCTGTGGCCACCTTCCGGCTCCATCATGAGACCCTGGATATCACGTATGGCTAAAGATCTTGTTAAGACAAATCTAACGAGCCCAAACACGACTAGGTTGTGTTCTGTATTAGAGGAGTTCCTATGGCCACCTTCCGTCTCCATCATCAGACCAGCTTCAAGGTACCATAATATTGCATTGTCATCCGATTTATACATGAATGCAAAATTTCAGCTCAATCGGAAACTGGGAAGTGGATCAAATTTAACTTGCAAGATTTGATTACAGACAGACAGACAGACAGACAGACAGACAACGGGACAGGTGAAACTAAATAAAAGCTTGTAAAAGCTTGTAATAACTAATTATTTAAAAAAAAAAAAAAATTATAGTGCTAGTGTCGTGAATATCCCTCTAGGGTGAGTTTTCATTAATTAATTATTTATTATATTTTAACTTCGTTGTCCGCAATATTATTTTATAAGCCTATCAGCTGTTTGGCTATTTTTAACGGTCACTGGACTTGGTACCTACGGCGCCACGCAGCTGAAGGTCTACTGTGCCTTCCTTACACAAAGTCAAAGTCAAAGTCAAATTAATTTATTTCCATAGGATGTTATTACATCACTTAGATCCGTCATTACATTTTTTTGGGTCCGTCATTACATTACACTGGATCTCTACGATTCCAGGATTCCACCTCCACCCTTTCACCCTATTGCTAAGGGTTGGTTTGATTGTTGGCTGCGAGCTGAACTGAGCCGCTTGAGAGATTTGGCTATTATTGGAAGACTTCTACCGGTTACCCTCCTGCTGCTGCGCTGCTGCCGTTTGCCCCTAAGGTACTGACCTTAGGGGCAATCGGCGATTAAGAGTAAGTACACTGGTACTTACTCTTAACGCACAGTGAAACGGAAGTGCAAGGTTTATTTTGGTAAATATACCCACCTAAATTAATCTTTGGTTTAATTTCTTTTCCTGTAGCGCATAGAGCCTAGAATACCTAGGTACTCTAGGTTCTACCACTCTAAGACGTTACACTGTATAGTGATCTTGAATAAATGCATTATTTTTATTTTACTGATAATTTATTAAACTTTTGTTCGTAACAGAGGGTTATTCACTATGTGCCTAAATATGTTGTTATTATTATTTAGTTAAGTAGAAAGTTATTTTCAAAATTGCAATGCACCTTTCCGTATGAATTTTGTTCAAATCCTTTTATGTCAGCTAATTTGTCATTGACTTTTGAAAAGTGTAGCTGTTTTCACATTATTACTTTTAAGTCCGTTTTTATTTTAACACGTTTTTATTAACTCGCTTTCTTGTCTGTCTGTTTGTTTGTTTGTTGGTTCGGTTCGAATCTTGCAACTCAATTTTGAAGCACTTGCTGCCATTGGAATTTGCTGAAATTTGGTACACTTATGTAACCTCGATGACAATGCAATATTATGATATCATAGAGCTGGTCTGATGATGGAGCCGGAAGGTAGCCATAGGAACTTCTAAAATACACAACACAACCTCATCGTGTTTAGGCTCGTTGGATTTGTCTTGACAAGATCTTTAGTCATACGTGATGTCTAGGGCCTCATGATGGAGCCAGAAGGTGGCCATAGGAACTCCTCAAATACACAACATAACCTCGTCATATTTGGGCTCGGTGGATTTGTCTTGACAAGATCTTTAGTCATACGTGATGTTCAGGGTCTCATAATGGAGCCGGAAGGTGGCCACAGGAATTTCTCAAATACCCAACATAACCTAGTCGTGTTTGGGCCTGTTGTGTTTGTTTTGACTAGATCTTTGGTCACACGTGATGTCCAGGGTCTCATGATGGAGCCGAAAAGTGGCCATAGTAACTCTTAAAATACACAACACAACCTCGTCGTGTTTGGGCTCGTTGAATTTGTCTTGACAAGATCTTTAGTCATGAGTAATGTCCAAGATCTCATGATGAAGCCGGAAGGTGGCCACAGGAAATCCTCAAATACTCAATATAACCTAGTCGTGTTTAGGCCCGTTGGATTTGTTTTGACTAGATATTTAGTCACACGTTATATTCAGGGTGTCATGATGGAGCTGGAAGATGGCCATAGAAACTCCTAAAATACATAACATAATCTTGACGTGTTAAGGCTCGTTAGATTTGTCTTGACAAGATTTTTAGTCATTCGTGATGTCTAGGATCTTATGATGGAGCCGGAAGGTGGTCGCTGTATTTCCTCAAATACTCAACATAACCTAGTCATGTTTGGGCCCGTTGGATTAGTCTTGACTAGATCTTTAGTCATAATATTATGTGATGTCCAGGATCTCATAATGGAACCAGAAGGTGGCGATAGGAATTCTCTCAACGTCGCAACATGTAACTGAACATCTGATCTCTAAAATAATAATCAAAATTGGCCGTTGATCATCTAGTAGCAGATCCTTACTACGTTGTGAGAGTAACCCAAACTCTTTTAGAAATTTACAAGTCTTTATATTATGTTTTCTAACTGCGGAATTAAACATAGAGTCGCCTACTCAACTTCTATGTTATTCCTATATACTGATTCGTCCCTATCTCTCGTCCGAACACAGGAGTACCAGTTGCCAGCCGGCAAGCAGCCTACTCCTGATTACCCATGCTCGCTGACTGAAAGAATAAAGTCACCAGGAAATCCCAGCGACTTTATTAAGCAATACTAACTGCGTATTCTGAAAAGAACTTCGAAGTTTATTGCTTTTGCAATAAGAGCCCAGATTCCTGAAATGGATCACAGGGATTATTACATGATATATGTAATTTCAAAGGTATAAAAAGGTGGCTCCAGGACTGCCATAGCGAGTCCTTAGAACCGGCGACGGGTGTGTCGTCTGTAGTTCTGAATAGAACTTCTAGTTCTTAGAGGAACTTTCGTTGAGTGGCATTTCCTCAACCGAATGATCAATAACCAAGTTTCTCTAATGATACTACCCGGAGACTACCATCCTAGCCCTACGCACCGGGACACCCTTTTCCTTAAGCTATGCCAACTGTATTGATAAATACGGTTGCATAACCCCTCTGTGTCTTCCAATATACAGTCCGACAAGGGATCTAGTAATATCCAGCATTGACGAGGGGACTAGTTCTAGCTCCCTCAGCTGGACGATTACTAAAACCTTAGAACCCAAGCAAGGCAACAGACTAGAAGCAAAGACCCGAGACGTACACACAATACAGCAAACCAGCTATCAAAGTATCTACGTGACGAGTGAGAATAAACGCTCCACCAACGCGCTCTCTGTGAGTCACTTCCCACTCTGTCCTTCAGAATGCTCCTGTCCTCCCCTCACCACAGAGGTGTAGGAAAAAGGTTAAAATAATAGACAACCCCGAAGGGTTGTCTACAGCGGACCCTAGTCCGACCGGTGCGCCTTAAGCGATGGAAGGAGACCGAAGTCCCATCGTAGAAAGCCTAAGCTTCACGTTGTAGCCGAAGCTAGTGGACGACGTCCAATCGATACTAGCCGAAGCGTTCCCGATACGGCTGAGCCGTTATAGTAACCTTTTGGGAGGCTAATCCCGTCTTCCACCGAAGTGTTCAACGTATTGCGTTCAAGGGTGTGTTAATAGGATAGTCCACACGTGAACCAGCGCCCATGATGGTAAACCATCTTCCAACGAGCAAGCTCGAAGGGATGACCCCACAGCTGCTACTGACTGTGGGTCTCATATCTGGATTGCTCCTGCATACTGGATCTCCGTCTATCTGAACGGTACTGCCAGGGCAGATCTGCTCCAACTTCATATCTCCATATCTCCGTCGCGCGTCTCCGTGCCTGAGACCGCATATGAATCTAAAGACTCATTTCAGCTATCGCTCTGAATGTAGCTCGGTAATAAATCATACATGATGATATTAGCCAGAGCAGTCCACGTTCAGGTTCTCGTTCTCAATTAATATGCTCGTTCCAGTATGCCTCTTCACAGACTTATGTCTTGAAAGCAGCCACTATGTCCTCCGCTACCTCTATCTGGGATAATACTTGAAAGACTATCGTCGACACTAATCAGTCTGACGTACACCGTGCATGGATGTGGACAAGTCCCCCTCCACGACGATGTATTCAAGTCGCTGTATGCGTCTCGGTCAATCAGCGGTTCAGAGCTAGCCATGAGTTAGCGGCATTCATAGCAGCCCAAAGGTTACTCCACATCTTCATAGGTCAGATACGGAAATCTCTCCACAGACTGGCGTCTTGAAGGTAGCCACTAAGATATTGTTAACTCCACTATCAGGGGTAATGCTTAGTGTACTTATCACGCCTAGGATGCGACCCATACTCCAACTCAGAGCCAGACATGCAGCGCCAACAATATCATAGCAGCGATAGTTATACCTCATCTTCATGCGTCAGATAAGGGTTCTCTATTAGATAGTCAAATATAGTGCATTATGTGATCAGTTTGATCCAGCGGCCGTGTCCGCTTTCATTAGGTCATCTAGGAGCGTCAAGCCTATGATTCCCTTGATTTTCATTTTTGACCATCTCGGATGGGATATGTCATCCATAGAGGCATAATTAACCGTTCACATATCAAACAGGCAGCACGCCATTCTTCAGGGACCGAAATCCCGTCGAAAGGCAGTGAGAGGCTGTGCAGCGGCTGCGACTTTAGGTTCGGCAATTATTTCACTTGGTTTTCCAAGTATAGACTTATACTAGTCTATTTTTGCACTTTTACAATAATGTAAATTTTCTTGAACTTAACGTTCCGCCAGCCATCTATTCCTAGACGGCCGACTGCCTCCCACCATGTATATTGGCGACACGCATCGACGGTACGCGCTAGGTCAACAAGCCCTTTTCCTAAACTTGTTCGATATTTCTGAAACTCACAATGCAAACGTATCTCAGTCTCTGCACCTCAAGTATGCATTTAGTTTTGCATTATCTCTTTTAGTTTCTGAGTTATTAATTTTAGAAATATCAAAAATGTCCAATACAAAAACGTATTAAAATTAAAAACATTCATTACAAGAACGTATTAAAATTATAAAAATTCATTACAAGAACGTATTAAAAAAAACAAAAAATTCTCTTAATTCGTCTCGAATCTTTTATTATAACTTTCTCTATGTCATACAACAGACACACGTTGTTCTACATAGTTTTAATTTACATTAGGGTCGGGGAGTTACAAATATAACCTTGTCATGTTTGGGCTCGTTGGATTTGTCTTGACAAGATATTTAGTCATACGTAATGTCCAGGGTCTCATGATGGAGCCGGAAGGTAATCTCATCGTAACAACATAATCTCGGCATGCTTGGGATTTTTAGTCTTAGCAATTTAGTCCTACGTGATGTTCAGGGTATCTTGCTACATTAAAATACGCTGGACTAAAAAGTACAAAATAAACGTAAATAAACTGGCGCGGAAACTCTTAATTAAAATTGTTTCGGGTATCTTGTGATGAATACTTTTGAAATTATAAATAAAATAAAAATATATACTTTTTTTCCAAAAGAACAGTAACTATAGCCAGTAATTATTATTAGTGAATCATGCAATCCGGTTGCTCCAGTTGTTAGTGCTTATTCATTGCGATCTCCAATGTTAAGCACCCATCGCCATAGCCAGGCTATGGATGGGTGACCGGTAGTGGTAAAAAAAACACGACCGTTTTCCGTGCTTTGAAAGGCACGTAAACCTAATCTAGGTTTGGTCCTGGTTTCCGCTCTGGGTTGCGGAGTTCAGATGGCAGTCGCTCTGTGTGAATACCAGTATTCTTGTCAAATCCCCTAGATTAAGTAGCCGAGATGGAGATGATGATGATGCAAGAAATGCGAAACAGCGCGGTGTCAAAAATGACTACGGAACCCTACTTTATGCGTGGTCTGACACGCACTTGGCCGGTTTTAATTTTTATCTTAAGTTTAAGTTATATCGTTAACGTTCGACGATACTGCGCCTCTAACGCGGTTGCAGAAACGCGGAGTGACGAGTGTGACTACGGTTCGAATACTACCTACTCGTGGTCGCACTTTTCACATTTGCATCCTCTTCACCGAGGGTGCTGGTCAAAGAGTACTATAATGAAGGGGGGGAAGAGAGCCCTCTCGCGATAATTCATGCCAACTACTTTTAAAGCGCCATCTGAATGTTGGCCCCAACATATTATTTTTTTTCCTCATAATTAGATTGCGTTATGGAATTACAAATTAAGCGACAAAATCGAAAAATAGAAGTGTGAATTCAAATAGATTCTCGGCATAGTTGATGTATTGAACCCGTTCTGTAATCTCATTCACTAGAAATGATTTTTGAACTCAAAATTGGCTCAACACATGAACTATGCCCAGAATCAATCTGAAATAACATTCATTTTCCGATTTTGTCGCTTAATTCGATGTTACATAACGCAGTCTAATTGTTATTATAACATGCACTTTAAGTTTAAGCAAAATATGAAAAAAAAAACAAAAATTGCATATTTCTTACATACTAATAAATAATGGCATTTATTTGTATTATTCAAACAATAATAATTAAGATTAAGACATATATCGCTTAAAACGTTTTAAATGTGTACAGTGCATATCTTTGTTAGGATCTGCTAATGATTACGTAATAAAAGCTAATTTCTTTTTAATTTTTTATTTTTATAATTTTTGTGTTTATTTTTAGTTTTGTCTTCTCCTTCGTACTTAATTTTCCCATTTAATATTCTATTTACAGAACGACACCAGCTATAAATAATTATCTGGACAGTTTGTGTCGCAAAAAACTTTTCCAACTGTTCTTTGTGTAAGGTGCAATCGAATGGATATTCTATTAATATATTTGAACATTCCAATATAGAATACCTCAAATTCTTTTTTGGAACGTTCTTCTCCAAAAACGATTTAGTTATTCTTTGAAGGTCCTGGAAGCAAATTTCTAGAGCTTGGGAAGGATAACAAAGCCAATGCTTTTTACTGTATTCTTTTGCTTTAATATAATCATTGTTTTTATTATTTTTATCTAACAATGTTGCTCGGCAATGCTGACACGATTTACAAATAGTTTTTAAACATTTGGTCAGGATCCATCCACAAACATAATTCCTTTGACCTGCATCATCTTCAGTGATATTCATATTCAAATATAAATTTTCATTATAATGAACAGCATTATCCGGATTGGGAACATCAGAAAAAGAGGGGCACCTTTCTTTAAAAACAATATCATAATTTTGGAGGCACTCGTTTGCGTCATCCTCACAATTCGCTCTCTTTGAATGTGGGGCACTGTAATGTTTGATGCTTTTGACGTGAAACGTTGCCTTGTGAACTCATTTTACTACGTCAATCAAAATATAGGTACGAAGTAAAAGGTAAAAACACACAATAAACTGGTATGTATTTAATTATGTTCACCTCTATGAAAAGCCTATGATATTAAATTAAGCTGAAATCAGTATTTTAAACAAAACTTTACCAATAAAGTAATTATTCTCGAGTCGGTCTCTTCACAACGAAAAATACAGTAGTCTTTTTAATTTGTTTTGATTTAAAATTCTTGGAAAAAGGTAAACATTTCTTTACTTTTCTATTCTTTAGTTTTTTCCGGGAGAAAATGTCTTTTTGTTTTTTAAAGAAATCTAAACAATCCGTTAAGTAAACAAGAACGGGTAAATAACATTTTACTCCAATGTATCTCGAACCATAGTATTAGATATCCACGACATAAAAAGTATTAATAAGGTTGTAGTAAGGAGGAGGTTTTCAGCTTATAAATGTCCCAACTAGGAGGTTCGAGCCTACCCTAATATGCGACTACGCTGGCAACTTCATAGCTATAATGTGCCGCTGCGCTGGCCCAGTGCGGATTGGTCTTGATCGCCTTCACACACAAGTAGGTAATAAGCTTTAAACTTTGTTCAACCTTTATATTTTTTTTTCACAACAACGTGTTCAGTATCGAATAGGCCTAATCGTGCATTTAAAATTCGAATACACAGTACGTCGCGGTAATCAAACTGCCACTTTCCGAACGGTAGTTGCTACACCACCGAGCTTAAATAATAGCTAAATAATAAATATTATTAAAGGAAATGGACACAAGGAGTTGTTTATCGTCTCCATCTAATTTTTTTTTTTTTAATCTTTTATTTTAAGGAGGGTTTTTTTCATATGAAAATGCCACCCTCATAGTAACTACAATGAACACAACACAACAAAACATTATCTACGGCTAATACCAATATCTACAAGCTTATATAAATTCCGTGCTAGGGAAGATGTAGGAGCAGACAAGATCGCATTACAAAAGCCTATCTGACCATTATACTCTGCCAGATACATAAACTGTATCCTCTCCGCCTCGTTCCGTACACACTCCATCATAATGTGATATACGTCTTCAATCTTATCGCATTCGTCACACAAGGGGGAAGGTGTTTTCCGCATGAGATGACCAAAACAATTCAATGGAATGTGTCCGGAGCGAAGTCGCAGAGCAGTAACGATTTCACGCCTACCCATCTTAGTGCCCTCGAACCAAAGAGATCTGCATAAGCCGGGCTGCACTGTTTTGTACCATATGCCTTTCATTAGGGATCTTTCGTCAAAATACTCACTCCATAAACTAGTACAATGGTTCCTTGCGACATGAAGTAATTCTGAGTGGTATGGTGTACAGAAATAATCAGACCCATCTGACGTCGCCTCTTTAGCTAATACATCTACACACTCATTGCCTACTATACCTATATGTGATGGGATCCACTGTAATATTACAATTTTATTAGAACGTCGAAAATTCAATAATAAATCCAAAACATCATAGGCTATCGAGAACCCTCGAGAACTCGAGGTACACCGAGCCACGTGTTGTAAAGCACTTTTACAATCAGACAATATCACAAACTTGTCATGACAGATAGTATTTAAATAAGAAAGTGCTTCTAAAATTGCAATCAACTCTGCGCGCATCACGGATATTTTGGATTCAAATTTAAACTTGCAATTTAATTGAGCTTGCGGGTCATAAAAGGCAGCACCTAAAATATTATCTACTTTTGAACCATCTGTAAAAATCTTATAATAATCTAAATAATCTTCTTGTAAAGTCTTATAACAAATATCTCTTAGAGTGGACCTCGAGTAGCTTTTTTTACTCTTATCAACTAAATTTATACTACATCTTATCGAAAGATCCACACTGCTGACCCACGTCCCCAGAGAAAACATTTCACAATTACGACTCTGAAAAACAGATTCGTTCTCCATACATCCATGTACATGTACTATGATTGGATTCTGATTGATGTGAACTCTGATTTATACTTTTCAAGGTACCTAAACTATCTATTACCTCTTTTTTACAAAATGATTTACACTTTAACCAAAATTTAAATGCTAAAAACTTTCTTCTTACAAATAATGGAGGAATACAAAGTTCATTTTCCATAACGTGTATAGGCGTAGTCTTAACGAAACCTCCAATTAAACGTAAACATTGATTCTGAACTATATCTAACTTATTTAAATTTGTCCTACAACAACTATCATATAAAAAACAGCCGTAATCTATACGACTACGAATCATCGATAAATACAAACGTCTCAGATGAATTTGATGTATACCCCAACCTGGCCCTCTCAAAATTTGTAATATATTAAGAATTCTTAAATTTTTTTCTCTCATTTCATTAATATGTTTCGACCAAGTCAATGAACTATCAAGCCACAATCCCAAATACCTAACAACGTTAACAACCTGTATACACCTATTATTTACTTTAATATCCAAATAATCTCTTTTATATCCTCTTTTAAATACACAGATTTTAGTTTTGTCGGTGGACATTTCTAAACCTACCTCACTTATGAAATGAACAAACATATCCAAAGCACTTTGTAAGTTATTGCCCCCATCCAACACATTATCACAACTCGAATACAACACAAAATCATCTGCATACTGGGAGATACTGACATTTGTAATATAATTACAAATCTTATGAGTAGCAATATTAAATAGTAATGGTGACATCGGATCGCCTTGCGCCAAACCGGTATTAGTACTTCGTACTAGTTGACGCCCAGTGGTGCGAATACTCAGGTAACGTAGACTTAAAAAAATCCATAAATATTGACATAGTTTTGCTCCTGCACCAATATTATCCACAATTAAAAGTAATGAAGCTATATCAATATTATTATAAGCGCTGTCAATGTCAATAAAACAAGCTATTGTAGATTTCTTGTTAGAGAATCCGAGCAATATAGAAGTAATTAATGAACATAAATTTTCCAAACAAGAGTGAGATTTTCTAAAACCGGTAGTCCTATTAGAGAAAATATTTTTACTTTCACAAAACCACTCCAATCTTTTATTCAAGATGTTGTGAAATATTTTACAAATACAGGATATCATAGAAATCGGCCTAAGGGAAGATACATTTGCTGGTTCACGTCCGGGTTTCGGAATCGGTATAACATCTATGATGATGATGATGATGATGATGATGATCTATCCGACCGATTTCGGCCATGGCGACCACTTCTACTCCTAGTCAGTCGGGCGCTGGTGCACCCGAAGATGGCTTATGTAGCCGATCTTCGCAGCAAACTCCCGTGCACAGTGAGGGCACGTGAGCACGCCCATTACGTAATTATAGCGTAACATCTATATCTCTCCATTGTTCGGGGATAAAACTACTCTCAAAAAACTTGTTAAATAATTGAAGCATGACTTGTTTAGCACACCTGGGAAGGTGTCTTATCATTTCATATGTGATTCCATCCTTACCTGGAGCTGTATTTTTATTGGGAATACAGTTATTCAGCTCAGTTTCTGAAATAGGAGTTTCTAAATTATTATTTGAAGAACTAAAAGAAGGACTTTGTGAAGATACAAAATCTGGAGTGAGGCTTTGCAAAAGAGACTCCGCTAAATCTCTATCCACCTGACGACGCCTAGCCTGCCTATATCCCTTAATCCATTTCATTTTATTCCATAAATCAGCTGGAGATATTGTATGATCTAAACTGGAACAAAAACGATGAAAACTATCAATCTTCGCCTTTTTAATTACTTTATGCGACTCGTTCGTTTTTTCTTTGAGAACATCGCAATACCGCGGAATAGGGTTTCTCCGAAATTGCGCAAGTGCTAGTCGCCGCTCAGCTACTGATTTAGATAAGGTGGAGTTCCAATATGATCTCGGAGTAAATTTGATGACAGGTCCCTGAGGTATTTTAATTAAAGGAATTGAAAGCTCAGATGCAATGTTTATATAATCAATGAAAACGTCATAATCGCGTTGTAGATCACCAGTAAATAAATAATTATTAAATAAATTCGTTAAAGTTTGAGAGAAATTATTCCAATCCGCATTTTTGAAATTTCTTTTAAAAATAAAATCTGGTGATACTACAGGACTATGTTCAAAAGATAATTTGACCATCCGATGGTCACTCCCTAACATCTCATTTAATACTTTATAGTTTACTTTTAATGCAATATCCGACGATGACAAGGAAATATCGGGAGTAGATTGCTGTAACACACCATTAACTAATTTTATTCGGGTAGGGGTACCATCATTAAGAGTTACAAATTTACTATCCTGTAAAGCGTCTAGTATTTGAGAGCCTCTACGATCAATTTTATTAGACCAGTTTGTATGATGACCATTAAAATCACCAATTAACAAAATCTTAGTATCCACAACAGAAAACAAATTCTCCCAATCAGTTGTATCTGTACACACAGAAGGGGCGCAATATATTGAAATAATATTAATAAGATCAGAACAATTCAGAATCTTAATATGAATTATTTCTATACCTGGATTTAAGAGTTGTATATTATATTCCTTGACTTGAACTGATTTGTGCACAAAGAAAGCTAATCCACCATAAGAATCATCGCGATCACGGCGGTAAATGTCATAATCAGTAACTTTCAAGTAACTGTCAGGCTCTAACCATGTCTCGGATATGGCAGCGATGTGAATCTTTTCTTGTAACAATATGTTTTCGAAACTAATTAATTTTGGTCTCAAACTTTGAGCATTCCAATGTATAATATTTAAATTATAATAATTGCTTTTCTTATCCATCAAAATAATTTAAAAGTATTTTTAAAAGAGGCCACTCCGAGAAATTTTCCACTACTACTAAAATTATCCACTCAAAACAATACTTAAAAATTTGAGCACATTTCTGCTGAAAAGATGAATTTTCCTTAAACATTACTTTTTTTAACCTAAAAAGCAATTCTGCAAAAGTAACGTCCCTTCCTTGATCTTCATCTTTGTTTTCTTCTTTTTTCCTTTCGTCCCTCCTTCTTTCCAAACTTTCGCCTATCTTTCCAGAAAAAACCATTGAAATGTCATCCAGTGAAGACGAGTAAACTTCTTGGGCTGATACAGGGTTTTGTCGTGAGATAAGTTTTCTTGGTTTTTTAGGCTGATGAACTTCGGCTTTGGCCTTTACAGCTCTAGCATAATTACGAGTAGGTAAAACATGGTCCGTCAAATTTTTCTCCCCCTTTTCTTCTTCAACTTCTTCCACCTCAAAAGAGCAATCGAAAAATTGTGGTCCGGTAACCTCTGACATAGGAACGTGAGAAGACTCCCTCTGACGATTCGGATAATTTGGAGAGTCTGACACATACATGGAGCGAGCTCTTCGATATGTGCAATTAAATTCAGACATAATACTTCGAATCTTTTTCTCTTTCACATATGCAGGGCAGTTCCGGTCTAGAGCTATATGATCACCATGACAATTTACACACACAAACACTCGTGTAGGACAATTGTCATGATTTCCACTGCATTTAGGACAGACAACTTTCTCAGAAGGACATCTAGATTTTGAGTGCCCGAATTGCCAACATCTAGAACATTGAGTGACTGGAAATACATAAGGCTCCACTCTTACCCGCAAATTATCAATTAAGACATAGGGCGGCAAAAGGACCCTCTGAAACAAAGTTTAACAGTCTCACAAGGTATCCAACTTCCATCAGTATCTCTACGTTTTAATCGCGTTGCAGACGATAAATCCGCACGCTCATCGCTTCTAATCCTTTTAACAATTTCGTCTTCTGTTAAATCCATATCAACATTTTTGATTAATCCGTAGGTATACATGACCTGAAAAGCTTCCTGGAACTTCCAACCTTTACCTATCAACGTCGCACTAGATATCATTTTTTGCATACATGTCTCATTTTCGAAATCAACTCTAATTTTGTATGGCGACAAATATTTGATTCTTGAAACCTCTATGATCCCAAGTTCTTTGAACAGGCGCGCTAAGGCGAATTGTTTAGGGAATTGGTCTTTACAAGAAACATAGACTTCTATCTTCTTATCTTCATCAATCTTGTTCTGTCTATTATGAGACATATCCTTCATTTCTATATAATTATTCGAGGAAATATTTATTTTAATCTTCTTTTTCTCATTTTCATTTTGCGTATCATCAACTTCTTCATTACTATCAACATCTCTATCTCTTTTAAAGTTTACACTTTCTGCCTCCATATCTATATTTTCTCTCTTCGTTGTATCCTCCATTTCTCTTTTATCTCTCACAGCCTTCCAATAAACAGATGGACTAGGAGTTCTTAGACCACGATCATCTTGAGTCATATCCGGTGTACTATCCATCACAAAAATGAATCATCATAGACAACCCAAATTGAGAAATAGACCACTGTGCGCCCGGCGAAATAATGCACGAAACTAACTGCATACGCACGACCGCTTGTCTCCATCTAATTAGTGACGCAAAATGGAGATATAAAATAGAATAATACTTTATTGCACACAAGAAATACAGGTGTACAAATAGGCGGCCTTATTGCTAAGGTAGCAATTTCATTCAGGCAACCTTAGTGGTTTGGCCGTATGTTCTTCTCAAATTTGCTACTATGTGTTGATAAAAATGGTATATCCCTCCCTCCCTTGTCATCCCATTGTTTATTTCCGTTTCCTATTATTTTCCCGCTCATTGGTCCTTGAGAGGCATCGCGAATCACGCTCGACCAATGAGAGCGCAGCTACGGGGCAAGAGTAGCTACACCGCGCGGCGCACCCGCCACCTGCAATCTTCCTGTTCCTCCTGATCTGCCTTACAAGCAGGACGCGCAAGACGCTGTCGCGCGCTACGGTCGCTACTCCGCTAAATATGATTCGTGGTTAACCCTCGCTGTTGTAAACATAAAAACTGTTGTGTGTAAGCTTACAAAAGGAATTTGTGAAGTGATTACCACTGGGCTGAGCTTTGCTCGCCCACCACCACCACCACCACCACCATCATCATCATCTATTCTAGGCCTCTTTCCTAGCATCCTAGTAAGTACCCATCCCACTTATAATTTTTTTTAATCTCGCAACGTGGCAATTTGTCAGGGAACAGCAGCCTTTCCATACTAAAACCCGCTACCATACAGTCCACTATAAATCTATTTAAATCTTTGTATATAACTAACCGGCGACCGCCCCCGCATTTATTCACCATAAAATTTGGTCCTCATCGACCCGGATTAGTTATATTTCCGCTTATTTCCGCATTTATTTCACCGCATTTTCAAAGTCAAAATGGCGTCTTTGTAACAAGCGCCACACGACTTGACACGACGTTAACGCGATCGCTAGAATGGCCGCCGATGCCGAAAAGAACCGAACGCAAGTTATCTTTATACGAAACTAAAGCATCCCAATATTTCGCTAGAATGCAATCTATTTATGATTTGCTTCCCATTATTTCCGCATCCGAAATTAACATGCAAAAATTTATGGCGATTTGTGTTAACTTGTGTTACAATTGATACATTGCGCAGTGAATACATTAACGCTATACAAAAAGAAAATGAGCTCGAATCACTTTTGAAACCAAATTATGTGCCTAATTTCCAAATGGTATTTTCCTTTGATGATATTTACAACGCTGTCAAGTTTGAATATTCGCGTTTAACTGGTCTGTCTCAAAGTGAAAAACCAAAAGTAGATCACGTTTTACAAAAGTCGCATATAAAGTTACTGCGTTTAGAGCTTGTAAGTTTTGATGGCGATATACAGAATTGGGCTATTTTTCATGAAAATTTCCTTAGTATGATCCATAAAAACAGAGACTTATCATATACAGAAAAGATGCAATGTTTGGTAAGTAGACTAAAGGGAAACGCACTTAACATTTGTCAACGATTATGAGACAATTAAACAAAGTAAATGTAAAAATAAGGGTTTTAATCTTCTTCAACAATAGTGAAAATGCAAGTAGATAATAATATTATTTTTGGTAAGCAAATGTCTATCTGCGACGACGACCCTGTGAGCTGTGTCGGCGCGCTCGCGCCGGTCCCAATTCCTCGACACCGCCGCCCGCCCCGCGCCCCGCGCGGCGCGGCGTGTGTCGTAGACATCCTGGGGGGCCCTTGGAAGGAGCTGAAGAACCCACAGGACTCACGGCTGCTTCCAAGCCTTCTTCTCCTCCTTCTTCTTCTTCTTTTTCTTCTTCATGTAACAGGGGGCAGACCCTGTTCAGTGCTCGCCTCTCGATCCCTCTGCTCGTCACGAAATCGGCGACTCTGGCCATTCCGTCCTTGCCGGGGTAAAGGCGATGAATGCGTGCCAGTTTCCACTTCATGGGTGGTAGATTGCTCTCTTTAAAGACCACCATCATACCTTCTTTCATGTCTCTTTTAGGGTATCGCCATTTTGTTCTCTTTTGTAGTTCAGACAGGTATTCGCTTTGCCATCTTTTCCAAAAGTTGTCCCTCAGGGCTTCGATCAGCTGATAGCGCGTCTTGATCTTCATCTCAGCAGCGGCGGGAGGCGACGGCAGTGACATCAGCGGCCGACCAATGAGGAAGTGCCCTGGGGTTAGAGGAGAAAGGTCTTGTGAGTCGGGTGACAAAGGAGTAAGGGGTCGGGAGTTGAGGACAGCTTCGATTTGTGTGCAAAGTGTGCTCAACTCCTCGTACGTCAAACTAGCGTTTCCTACTATACGTTTCATATGCGATTTAGCGCTCTTTATGCCAGCTTCCCATAAACCACCGAATGTGGGAGAATAAGGAGGATTGAAATTAAATTTAATGCCCTCCTCTGCAGTAAATTCATAAATAGACTTTATGCTTGATTGTAATGCTCTACCAAGTTCATTATTAGCCCCAACAAAGTTTGTTGCATTATCGCAAAAAATATTACTAGGTTTTCCTCTGCGAGAAATAAACCTGCGGAGACAAGAGATAAAGGCGTTCGTGCTTAAATCACTTACGATTTCTAAGTGAATGGCTTTCGTACAAAAGCAAACAAAGAGGCACATATAACATTTTGTAATACGATTTCCGCGACCTTTCTTACTAGAAATCAAGAATGGACCCGCGTAATCTATACCGCATAATTGAAACGGATAGTTTGGTGTCACTCTGCCCGCCGGCAGGTGGCCCATCAACGGCTCCATCGCTTTGCCTCGAAAACGCGTACATATTACGCACTGTCG